>JACGAQ010001423.1:0-60337 GCA_014119065.1 Orius insidiosus | reverse complement strand
AAAACATCGGAGAAAAGGCCACCGCCAGCTGATTTTATGTTTAAATTTTTTAACATTTTAATTTTTTATTTTATTAAAAAAATAAATTATTATTTTTTCATTCTTCACAGCATTTATAATTTTTAGACTTATTAACCTGGGTCAAAAATAGGAGAAGTGGCTCCATTTTGTTTTGGATTGTTTTTCATAACTAATTGTAAGTTTATATAATCACCATTTTATCTCTAAAGATTTAATTAGAAAGATTGAAAGATAGAAAAGTTTTCACAGTCAAAAAAGAAGGGAAATTCATTTCAAAAAATTTTATTGTGCACTTCTCTCTATAATTTTAAGCCATTTCATTTCAAAATATTTCACACTTTTAGAATTCCACTATTTTATCTAAGGACACTTTACAAACATCATCCTTTTATGACTAAAGGTTTTTTTTTAAATAAATTAGAAAAAAAAATGTAAGCACAGCCAAGTATTTAAATTAAATAATTAAGATACAGGAGGCAGGATAAGGTAAGAGGAATTTTTTTTTCTGCTACCATTTCCGAGCATAACTATAATAAACATTTAAATGACAAAACTTAAAAAACCAGCTCAAAATAGCCTCTAAATTTTCTAACATCCATCTAACATCTAATATATATCTTTAAAAATAAACATTTCAGGTACAAAAAATTGGTACAGTAACATAAAACCGGAAGTACAAAATATCCAAGGAAGAAAATAAAGAGGAAGACGGTAAAATAAACATATAAAAATCACAGGCTCGTTTTTGTGTGGGAATTGACATGAAATCTTGTGCTTAGGGAAAAAGAAATCGGTGACGCGTGTGTTCAAATCAAACTGTGATACCCTCCTCGGATTCCAGATCGATATCGTCATTCGAATTTTCCGTTGATTTGTCCTTAAAAATAAAAATAAGTTTATTGAAATCCAAAATTGTAAGTTACCTTGTTGGGAAATCGACCGTAGAGGTAGATAAGCCAGAGAAATAGGCTCAAAGTTAATATGGAAGGAATAAATGCGGTACATTTAACAAAGTAAGGATACCCCATGTATCTCGAATTCATTTTCATGTCACCTGAAAAAAAATTTATATTTAGAAGGCTAAAACTGTGAAGTTCGCAAACAAAATCTTGATGAAAGCCAGATCTACAGGTTTTTTTTTCTAAGGAGAGCACTTTCAAGATGAGTACCACTCCAACGCTCTTGACACGTCAAAATAAAACGTTTTTTTTAGCAAAAATTTTGCTGTTACTTAAAATTTAGGTAAAAGTATTGGGGAGCTGACCCCAGTGGGTACTTCAAGAATAAGACTTGAAATGAAAATAAAGTCTTTACACAGCCAAACACCGAAATGAGCATGAAGCCCAAAAAAACTTTAATTTCTGCCAACTAAAAAAGAAAGAAACCAGAAACCGTGAGTTGCATGCAATGTACCAAACTGTAACATCTTGAGCAACCCACATAACTCTCAATCAATAGATTTTTATCAAGATTTCTTTTTCTATAAACACAAAAAGGCTTTTCATGCCAAAGAGTGTCCTAAAGTCTATAAAAAAATTCAATCTTACTCGCATAGAAAGGCAATTTTGAAGTCATGTTGATTTTAGACCTTTCTTCATAAGTCCACATTGACTCATTACCAGTTTGAAGCAGAACAGGATCTTGTATTGTATGAATTTTATTTTCCGGCCCTTAAAAAATAAATGAACAAATTATTCCAAAATAAATTAATCTCAACCTACCGACGTATTGTCCAAACTTGCTCGGAGTATAAAATATTGATTTTTCCACATATTTAGATCTAACATCATAACCATAAAAATTACTCCATAGCTGAACCATTTTCCTGTCAGATTTACTTCGGCGTATTTCCATTTGAGAGTCGCGAACAGAAAAACCGGGCAATTTATATGGACAGTTGTCGTAAAATGCGGGAAATCCCAGTCCTGCATCATTATGACTAAATCAAGAACTAATAAACGAAGCTAAACACGCTCTTGATAATTCTAAAAAAATGTCAAAAGTTTTTTTAAATAAAAAAATAGGTTACCAGTACTGGCGACAAAGTCTTGGTTTAACGTATCCCAGGAAATGATGTCGGATACGATTAATGTGACGACTAAAGCCGTACATAGAAAGGAGACAACCCAAAAATGAGAATACGAGGGACGTTGTTTCGTCTCCAAATACGCCTTAACGCAGGAGCCCAATCAGGATAAAGAGAATCTTGCAGCATAACATCTGTCACCATTAACCACGTAATCAAATCTCCAAGCCACGTACCACATGCAGCAGCTTTCATAAACCTAAAAATTCTTGATTAAATTTTTTAAAACGATTAAAATCTTACGTTGCGTTTGAAAGTCCCATATGGCTATCGATTTGATAGTTCAATTTGCTATAAAATAACCGAAGAATAAAATTATAAATAAAAGAAAATAAATAAAGGGAGAGAATACTGTCAAAAACATAGCCATCCAGGATCCCTAAAAATAGAAACGATAAAACCTTTGTAATATTTTTATTTTTTCAATGTTACCTGTTCATCTCTGAACATTTTTAGTCTGAGATATTTGCTAAAAAGCATGCTATGGATGAACAATTTTCCAATGACGAGTCCACAAAATATGGCGAAAATCCACATCAAAACCTTGACTAACGCCCATCGCCAATCAGGAGGGTATTTTGTGCATACAAAGCTGAATACATTTCCAACCAATGGAATTGCAGATTCTAAAACAAACAAAAATTAAAAATATGGAAGAAATTGTTTGAATATTACCTGTGTGGCTGTGGGAAATGGGGTCTTCGGCGAAAAGGAGGAAATTGCAGAAAATTACGATGAAGGTGGTGAAAAGTCGAAGGTAAGGATGTTGGAAGCAATATCGTACGTCTTTGGTATCTAGACCGGCAAGAGAAGAAATCGGCAACGGAATTTCTTTGGTGTTACCTCCAAGTTTAAAATCTCGTGCAGCTAAACTTCTTCTTCTTTGCAAAGAAACACTTTCTTCCCAGGAACTAAGTTTTCTCTAAATCAAATTTTAATAAATTGAAAAGAATTTAGGTTTTCTTACATGAATAGGTTTTCGGTTAACTTTTAAATTATTGTTATCCACAGCAGCCCATATAGCGGCTAAAGAAGTCGTCCGAGAGTCATCGGAAGTTGGAGGGTTTGTTTGCAATACTCTCAATTCGCTTCCTCGATCTAAAATATTGATTATTAAAAATTGAAAAAACCCTAAACTTTTAACAAGCAGACCCCTTTACCATCAAAGTGTATGGCAGACCCCTATTAGCTTTTTTTTGGGCACAAAAGTTTCTCAAACATAAATTCCCCCTCTGGCAGGTTTTTGGCAACCCCAAATTAACAAAAAAAATTACCTAAGTTATTGTGGTCGTGGCTATAAACCTAGTGATTTTGGCATGTTTTTTTGTGTCTCTGACGCTATAGCGATGCTGAAGAGATGAAGGACGAGATAAAGGAACTGCTAAGGAAGGAGTCGAACATGATGTTGCATAGACCCTTTGAGTCTAAAAAACATATAATAAATATTAAAATGTAAAAATTAAACTTTACTTTTGGCTGATGAGGATGAGGAGAATCGACTAGAAGTGAGCTTCTTGTGCTATCGATGTATGAAGTTTGTGCAGCAACTTGAGACCAGAAGTCCGATCCGGTCCTCACATGAGTTTTTCTTTTCGGTTTACGATTTTGTTCAAGATCGAAGCTCGATTTTCTATTTATGTTTTTTGATTTAGAACTCTCAGGAGTTAAAGGCTCTGGACTCGCCTCTTTTTTGTCATGCCTTTCCATAATTCCATTACAATTTATTTTTCTTTAATTTATTTTAATTTACAATTTACACAAAATACAACAATTTTAAAAAAATAATTGATCCCTTATTTTTCTTAATTTAATTAGTATTAGGATTTAAAAATTTACAAAAATTTTTTTTGATTTTAAATAAAAAATTAGCCGATGCCAGTAAGATGGAAGGCTAGACAAATAGGAAGTGACGTTGGGTCATGACCACATCGTTTTAAGGGCAGAAAAATGGACCCTACACACCTCCTCGAAATTTCTGAAGAATATAACCATTCTAAGGACCTGAAACAAACAAAAAGTACTGAAAATTAAAGTCCACTTTTTTGGACCTGCGATGGAGAAATTACATTTTTCACAAAAAAAATAGCCAAAATACTGGTTTGAAGAGCTTCCAACGAAAACTTCCTTAAATGAAGTAACAATATAGAGGGGAAGTATTGGGAAGGGGAAGTATATGGGAAGCAAGTATATAGGAGGGGAAGTATAACGGAGGGGACGTAAAACGGAGGGGGAAGTATATGGAGGGGAAGTATATAACAGAGGGGGAAGTATAAGGGAACGAAAGGGAAAGTTTTTTTTTAATTTTCTAATAATTTTTTTTTTCGAAAAATTTTCCGGGTTTTCCTTTTTTTATTTTTTTTTTAATTTCCGAGATTTTTTTTCCGAAAAATTTTAAGGGTTTTTTTTGTAATTCTTAAAAATTCTCTTTTTTTTTTTTTTGAAATTGACCCTGGAGGGTATCACAATAACTTCTTTAAGGAAGTTAAAAACACAAAGTAATTAAAAAGTTTTCAAATGAAAGTATTTTCCTTCTGCTTCGAACATGCATAACAATACTTCCGGCCTGTGATTAAAATTTAAATTAATAAACAAACAAGATCCCTTTTAACGCAAAATAACCAATTAAAATAAAGTTAATTCTTAATTGAATTCATAGATTTCTGATAAAGGCCTTTAGTATCCAATTTCCGATTCCGAAATTGCCTTACGGTAGGCAAAGGTCAAAAAGAAAGACGTCTAGAGCAACCTTGTTAAATGCCAATGAAAGATTCTTCGCTAGAGAGAAAAAAAAGTAAATAAAGGTCAAAAGAAAGATCTATTCGTCATTTTTCATCATCGCCTCAATAACCAATTTAAAGAACTTTTATAGTAAGGACACGTAAACACGCTAAAAATAGAAAGGTTTATGAAAACATTTTTTCCATGCATGAAAATACGTCGCAGGTTTTCACGAGATTGATGCTAAGGAACAACTTCTAGACAGAATTAGGTCAATGAATTTGAATGGTGGGTATGCTGAGCTTTGATAATGATTTTGGGGTTGAAGATATTATCAATATAATGACAACGGTAATCTAAATTCACCCTTAACGGATAATCAATAAATTACGAATTGGTTTATAAGCGGCTTACAATGGCAGAGCTAGTCTTTTTTCACTAGGATCTCAGAATGATAATTAAGTCCAAAGCTTCGAGCTCCCAGCATTTGTGACATAATCTCTGCGGATCACAGTTGACATTAAAATAAAGATTTCTAAATTTTCATCAAGTTTCGGGCTTAAAAGTTGAATGTGGGACTAAGCCTAGGAAAAGGGCCCTAATTGGATTTCCCTGTTCTCATTTGAATAATTATGATCCGGAGACAACTGATACTCTACAGGCGGGTGTTTTTAATAAGGCCGAAAGCAATCCCCTCGGATAAATCTATTCCGAGGAAATCGATATCTTCTTTTTTAGTGCTGAATCTAAAAACTGTTTTCCCATAAAAAGTAAGCGATCGACTCTGATTAAACTCAATCTTCTGGAATTGATGTAATAAAGTTGGCTTAAGTGAAAAGTCAGAGTTTTCCTACAAAATTTTACCCGTTTATTCGGTGCATTTGAGTCACCTAAGCTTTTGTCCGAAAATAAGGATTTCTTTTTTTAGAAAAACGTTTCTCTCAATCATTAACGTAAAAAAAATTTACAATTCATCTTGCGTGGCTAAAATTACCCACAGGTTTGGCACTCATTCAGAGCGTTTTTGCTTTGAATGCAACATAGCGACTCTTTTATGAAGCAGTCACCTTCCCAGAGTCCTAAAAAATAAGGAAAAACTAATCGATCCAACATCATAATACTAATCCTTATGTTCAGGAGAGCGCTGCCACCAATGGAGGCCTTTTTTCATGGGCACGAGCAAAAGTGCGTCCGAATCCAGTGAAAAATGCTTCTCTCTCCCCTAAATATCTAACAAATAGACCTCCATTTCAATTTTTATACAGTAATTCAACAAGCACATATTATAGGCCATTTAAGGTTTAAATTAGCAATCGTAAATATAGGTATAAGCTTCTTTTTGAAAGGCTTCTTTCCGCTAAATGGCTACTGTTCGTATCCCTTTTTTATTGCATAATCGACGATTGCCTCTAATTTTTGATAATCCTTTTTATTTTAAGTGTATTTTTACGTTTAAATCACAGCTTTTTACACAAATTACAGGAATCGCTTAAAAATGGAATCTGAGGGCAGCAATCCAGACGAATCGCGATAAGAAAAATTCAAGGTTGACGAAAAGCGCACGGAAGGCAATTAACAAAATGGAAGAGGTAGAAAAAAAAGATCATTATGAAAAAATGGATATGAAACTAAGTTGAACCGATATGTAAACGTCGGAGTTGAAAACATCTCGTCCGTTATAAACGATCTTTCTCTTCCTATCAACTCCAGACACGAATGGCAAAGGTCCGCATTTGCCGCATTGAATTTCGTTCCCCACCTGTTCAGCTTCCCCAAATGAGATTCTAACTAAACAAACTTTTTACGGTCAAAATAAAATCTAAAATAATCAATCATTGACCAAAAAACATTTAAATAAAGAAGTTTTCAGCTTTTAACACGAAAAAAATGGACTTCAGAATAAAATTGGCAATCAAAAAGATACTTGAAAATGTAAAAGTTGAGCCCACTTGAAAATTTTAATAGTTTCCTTTTACCTTCAAGACTGTTCGAACACAAAGGGAGCCATTAAAGAAGTCTGAAGATCTTGAATTTGAGTTAAACTATATTAAAAAAATAAAAGATTTTTAACCAAGGGAAAAGACGTATTGTCTAATTCAAAGGGTCTCTTTTATTTCTCGAGGCTTTTTAACGACTGAATGGTTTATTGGCTCATTGCCAACAACTTTAACCCTTTTATAGGGCACATGCATAAAAGGGTGAAGTCCTCCAGGTGGTTCAAAAATGAAGAAAACGAAAAAAAAACCGCAGGAAAAACCTCAAAAGCGTGATTATTTCGCGGATACGGTAGTCGTTTTTACGAAACAAAACCGACGGATTTCTTGATTGTTTACACAAAACAATAAATTATTTGATAAACAAAGAGTTTGAAAATAGTGCAAAGAATCGCGCCCGATAAAACAGAATCTGGCCTTGTTTTGACGTCGAACGTGTTCAAAGCTTTTAACGCTGACACCAATAATTTCTATTTTCGTACATTTCCCAACATATGAACAAAATTTTAAATAATAATGCATCCATGAACCGAAATATTTTTTAACAGCTTTGAAGTTTTGTAAAAGAATTTTTTAAAAGTCTCTTTTGACCTTGCACACTTTCTTCCATTGAGCTTGCAAACATTGCTTTGAGATCACGCGAGGCTTAGCTGGGAAGGGGTTCCCTTTTATCGTCCTTTTCCCTTTATGTTGACATTTCTGAGCCTTCCCGCAATCCTCAAATATTAAAACAAGGACGCAATTTCGTTTTATAAAATTGAGATTAAGGTTAATTTCATAACATAAGGAAGAGGAATTCTTTCGTAGTTATCGGGTCTTCCGTCCGTTTCTCAAGTAGGACAAGGTTGAAAACTTTCTTTCAATAAAGGTGCACTCATAGATTTTTCCCTAACGTAATATGAAGGTTTCTTGAAAAAAAGTTCATCACATCTTTGCCCAACAAAAAAAAATCAAAAAATTTTTTTTCACATTTGACTGAAGTTCGCCAACCTCGGGCACCTGTACCATTTGTCATGTTTTAAAATGGGATCTTTGCCAAAATTGAGAATGCAAAAAAGAGAGAAAAAAATGCTCCCTGATTTTACAGCCTGCTTGCCTCCATAATGAATGGGCTTAAAGTATTAGTTTTGATTGGAAATTTATAATAGTCAGTTAAAAGGATTTATTTTGATGAATTTGAAAGGTATCCAATTAAATGAATCGTTCAATTACGACTGTTTCCACGTTTCTTTCAATCGGATACTCGGAAAGAAAGACCATTATTCCAAATTAATAAGGAATTTCAACAAAATTATTTTTTTAACAAGTTTTTAGGGCTTGTTAAAATCCTGATTCTGTGAGTAATCTAGGTCACAATTGGTTAAAAAGTTTCGCCTATGACAAATCGGAATTTCCGTCAAAATTTTATCGCCTTCCGATTAAAAATGAAAGACCCACGCTTTATTTTAACTGTTTAAAATTTTGCAGATTTTTTTTTATAACAGCAAGTTTTAAGGCGGATTCGACCACAAAATTCAACCAAGTGTTGACAGAGAGGGAAGATGCCTAAAATTACTTTCCTATATTTGAGCACTAAAAATCGTCGGAAAATTTTTACGAAAGCTAGTTCTCGTTAGTTTGGAATGTCTATACGGTATTGGGAGCAGTTTTCCAAAAAGTTTTCCTTTGGAAAATGGAAAGCTTACTTTTCGACATTTTTCCAAAAAAAAACGCTAGCCATTTTGTAGGCTTTGATGAGCTCTTCCAAAAATATATCATAGATGCTTTAAGGTAAAAAAAAGGAAGTTCTGCCCGTGTAAGCTACAGAAAGAACATTTCGTTTGTAGGTAGGGAATATGTTTGGCCTAAATAAAGTTCTTCCCCCACGGGCTTTGGATGACACTTCGTCCAGTCGGAAATTCGATAATGTACACGTAGCAAGGTCATATTTCTACCCCAGGCGATTTTTTTTTACAAACTAAAATAAATTACTTACCAAATATTTTACTGTTTTATTCAAAATAAACTAACATTAATAGGTAAAGAGATATCGCGTTTCCTTTAGCGATTATTTATAGTTTGATAAACAAAAACGCTTTTAATTTACGAAAATTCTTCAGGGACTCAGGAAAATAACTTCTATTGAACGGTTGATGAGAAAAAGACGTTTTAGGCATGCAAAATGTGGTAGATGTCCAATAATTAGACACGAACTTTCAAAATGAAGTATGAATACTAGTTTTAAGCAGTAATGATTTTTCCTTGGTATTGTCAAGCAAAATAATCACGGTTTTCAATTAGGTAGTCTAATTATTTAAATAATGCAGATTGCAGATACCGTGAGAACTAGCGCACTAACTAGCGTACTTCGAACTCGAATAAAAAGATGATTTAGGCTTTATTTATTGGCTTTGTCCAGCGGTCAGTTGTATATCGAATTTTTCTACCCATCGCCTTTCTATGAAAAATATTTCGGTTAATCTAGAAAAGATTTTACCGACATGCGAACCGGCGATTCATGAAATTACATCAGCATAGATCCAGTTACAACTCGATGGCCTCTTTCAGAAAATATTATAAGAACAATTTAAAAAAAAAAGCTTTCAAACAATTAGTATCGAATGATCGCAAATTTTTTTCGAGTTTTAAACGTAAAGTTAAGTAATGTTTAAAGTTTAAAGTAATGTTAATAAGGGAGATCCAGAAGGTTTGCCCATGACCGGTTTCGGATTAATATTCTTCACCAGGTGGACTATTTCCTTATTTTTTCATTCATTCTTTTATTTTGCAAGATCCTCACTACACGGCTTTATGAATCTGTCGTATTTTAATAACTTTCTAATTAATTATTCAAGAAACTGACAAAACTCTCATTAATTATAGAACTCGCAAGTTTGAACAAGAACTTATTTTTGAGTTAATTAAATTAATAAATTCGTTAGTTTCGGTCGTTGTTCCTGAGCAAAGCAGAAGACAGAAAAAATCCCTGAGGTAACTACACATCTCTGAGAGTATCTAATGAATGAAGTATTTAGTTAGAAGTGAATCTGGCGGAAACCCTCGGTTTAAAACCGTCACATGGTTACAGTTTCCACCCCCTGATCTATAAGCCAGATTTAACTTCATTTTCTATTAATACACCATTTTATATGTTGAAATGAAATAAACAAAATAACAAAAATTGATATTATAAAGTGATGGTACTTACACAAAAAATAGAATAAAATGAAAATTAATTTTGTTAAGAGATCAGAGTTATCAGTTTGGCATCATCAAGTTGAAGAGCTCTTGCTTAAGATGAAGATCGAAGGAAGTTTCAGGAGGGTGAAGAAAAATTCCGAAGGGAAGAAAGAAAAAAAAATCTCGAAACAACCGGCGGAAAAATAATGAAGAGAAGAGACGAGTCGACGGAGCGAAGCGCCGTTCGAAACTGGCGAAAAAAAAGCGACGTGAAAATCGCAAGTTGACGGAGCTGGTATTAACGTGAAGACCGAAGGAGCGGGAACAGGAACCGAGCATTCGTATGGCGGGGGAGTGAAACACGTGGTAACACGAATGAAAACAAGGAAACGCACATTTAATTTATTCGCTTTAAAAAATTATTATTCACAGCAATTTTTTCACATGTAAATTAAGTAGATAATACTCTTCAGTCATCTTTTTTGGGTTCATCCATCAAAATTAAAAAAAAAATTTCTTTTGAACCTATTGCAGAGAAATTGTCATTTTTAACTTTCACCTTTTTTAGTTATCGTGATTCTTTGGAAAAGGTCTTCCGGACCAAAGAGGAAAAGTGATTGAAGGCTAACTGAGGTGGTGGGCGGGCGTACCCAGGTTTTTCTGCAACACTTTACGGCTGCAATTTTAGTCCGACTTTTACCACAGTTTCAAGAATCTTTCTTTGTAGTTATCTTAAAAATGTCAAAGCTTTTTTTGAAATGCGCAAAATGTAAGAACCACGATAATAAGTATTTAATGATACTTTTACAACCAATTTTAATGTTCGAAAATATACAGAAGAATTAACTTTGAATTTTTTTTACCCCAAGCCTTGATTCCCTACTTTGAGAGCTTTCCTTTCTTGATTTTTGCTTGGCAGCCCTGATTTCGTCTTGGTTTAAATAGGCTTCAATGAGTTTTTCTTTCTCTTCTTCTTTATTTATGCATATAAATCTCCTATAGTTTCTTCATCAACGTACTGTATTTTTGAAATAGAAGTTGTGATACCCGCGTCAGGGGATTTTGGAAATGGGTCTTTAGGTTTAATTTTCAATTGATCCGGGCATTTTTCCCTCAGAAATACTTAATCAGATTTGGAGCAAACCATCCCCATCTTGAGCATGCGAAACTCGCAAACTCGTCTTCAGTCATTAGAGCTGATACAGCTCCACAATTCGATCAGTAGCTGACATTCCGATTATAGTATGTTTTCAACTTGGGCATACGTTCAAGCCTGCGCTCTTTATAGTACTTCATCCCTTTTTCTTACCCCACCATCCACAGCAGCAAAAAATTAATTTTTCTCTAAAAATCGTGACAATTATTCTTTTTAACCATCAGCAAATATTATAAAGATTACAAAATTTTTCCTTCTATTTATTTTTAAATAAATAGTGAATAAATTATATTACGTAAGAATGAGAGGTAGAGTCCCTTATTTTAATAAAGATATTGATGATAATTTCTTGAATCAATTAATTCAAAAACCTTGAGCCGAACGACACCCTAAACTCTAATTAAAAGCTACAACCCACGTGACAGGCTGATAACAAATGTCAAGTTGATAAGTCTTTTGTAATATAACCTCCTTTTTTACGTCTTGTTTGTGTTGTTTTATTGTTTTATTATGAGCTCTCCCTGGAACAGTGAAAGGAGCTGCCTACGGAGCGCGAAAGCGTTCCGCATCGCCCACATATGATAAGGAAATATTAGTTATAACTAAATATTACATTGTATCATCATGAAAAGTGGATATTACATTAATTTAGTTGTAAAATCAACCGTGAGCACGGAAGCATTCCGGCACGACAAAAATAAAACCTTGTTCGATTTTCCTCAAAATTGACATGCATTTAGAAAGTCCTACCGGCTATTAGCCAAGTTTAAGCTTGATCTGGGGCTTATTTTTTGGGCCCTTATTTTGGATAAAATTTTAATGGATTTTTGGGTGTTTCCCCTTATATGGTAAAGAAACACCAATTTTACGCTAATATTGGTAGTTTTACACAGTACATATTTGAGTATTTCAATGAAATAAGAGACATTAAATTCGGTAGAAATTATATATTTAACGCTCAAAAAGAACATAACATATTTTGTATAATAACATTGATGAAAAGTTATTGGAAATTTATCCAGCAGTCGTAATTTTTATAAAAGTAATATTAAAAAAAAGTTATGATGGTACATTTGGAGCACATATCTTCTGTATTAACTAACTTCTACGAAGACAGAAGTTATTTTTGTCCAAACTAAGGATTTTGTCCTCTAAAAAATTCTTTCCTAAAGGCGCATTTTTTATTTTTGGAAGTTTAGGTAATGAACGGTCGTAATTCAAACAAAGTTTACCTACCTAATAGAAGTTTTACTTCATAAAATGGAGACACTTTGACTTTTTTATTATATAATTTTTAGGTTAATACAGTCCAGGTTGTAACGTTAATGCAATAAAAGAATAATATTTATGGAAAGAAAAATAAATTATCTATTTACATGCAGATTATAGCAGGCTTAAAAATTTCTTTCTTAAAATGGTCTAAGTTTATCGCACGTTTAGAAGCTTCTATCGCGAAATTATATTATAAACAAAGACCCGTCTTGGCTTATCACAAACAATTTAGGCAGTGACATTTACATAATTGAATTAATAGCTAGACTTCGACAGGCTTATTGGAGGAAAAGATTTCAGGGATTTGAACGTCCGGGTTATTGACGGAAGCATCGGTCGTCGCCAATCGAATTGCCTCTTTGTAACCAGTCGATTTTCTTTTTTTATTATACCTAACCTAAAAATTTAATTTTTAAGTAGGAAATGAAATTTGTTTAAAGAAATACCTCAAACGACTGTAAAAATGGTGAAAGTTGATCGCATGGCATCATAGACGAGACGGGTGTCGGAGTGCCATACCACGATATGTGTGCCGAACTATTTTTGTCAGAGCTAGCTGATATATTAAGTACCTAAAAAAGTTTCAAATTGTTTAGCGTTAGGGAAAATGGCAAAGCAAAAAGCTACCTTTCCCGGCCACCATGGGAAGCCTTCGATTTTACCCCAGACAATATCCCCTGCTGTTAAAACCGTTCCGTTATCAGTCTCATATGATTCCAGGAGGTCGCTACCATCGATTGGATTAGCGGAAGGAAAATCTGGAATTTCATCGCTGCTTCTACTCGACTCGTCTTCACTGCAGTCGCTTTTCTTCTCATAAGCTGTAGATGATATCCTTTTTAAATGAATCGATAAATTTTGCTTAAGACATTTTTCTTTTAACTCTTCTTCATATCTTTCGCTTTTATGCTTTCTCTTATGTTTTGTTTTATGTTTATGTTTTCTAGAATCTTCTTTAAGATCCTGATCTGGCTTCCGCTTTGCTTCTTTTTTAGATTTTTTAGCTTTTTTGTTACTTTTGGTAGTTTCTTCAGGTTTTTCTTCTTCACTGACTTCTTGGACTTTTGGTGGTATTTTAAGAACGGTGCCTTCTCCTTGAGAACCAAATGATATTTTAATGACAGGAGTCGTTTTCGCTTTTTTGGAACCTTCTTCAAATACGGTCTCGTCCCAAAGGTCTTCCATTGAACCAACACTACGCTTTTTTCTTAAAACCATTTGTTTATCATCTTCTTCGTCTTTATTTTCCTCGTCTTTAAACCAGAAATCTTCTTCTATTTTATCCTCTCCGTTAATATCACAATTTTGCTCTAGAACTTCGTTTTTATTAAGTCTTTTACATGGTATTTTTGGTATGAATGATGGGCAGAGTTTCTGCGGTGAGCCATTCACTGAGTTACTCCTGTTCCCTGAACACAACGGCTTGGAAGTCTGAGCGGAAGAAGAGGATTCGACAGGTGCAGCCTTTCTCCTCGTCATGTGAATTCACATTCTCAGAGTTTTCATTACAAATCGATTTACATTTTGAACAAAGGACCTGCCTCGGTCGCAATCTCACAGTCATTTTTTGCGACTTTGACTTGATTTTCTGTGTATAAAATTATTAATGGGCTTCTCTTCAAAATATGTGAATCTTTGGCGTATACTAAAGAACAATTTGTCTTCTTCGCTACGCTCGCTTGGGCTTTTCATTTGGCTCAAGACATTCTCGTTAATCCGACAAGGGAGGTATCTGGAAAAATAACGTACAACATGGTTCCAATTTAACATTTTTACTAACCTTTTAGTCGAGTCTAAAAGGACACCTTGAAATAAACGACTTTCCAACGTATACGAGACGACAATAACATCTTGAAGGGCTTCATCGACGGTCACCAAGATTTTCGAATTCGTTGTCAACATTACAGCTGCACTCGTATCACTTACACTGTCGGCCATCATCATCGTGATATGAAGGGATGAAGGATTTTGGTTAACCATTTTCACTATCGATTTCAAACACGGGAGCGCAACGTTCTTCAATTCTTTTCATTTATTTCTCTTTATCGTTTTAAAAGCTTAAATATGCTGCTAAAAAAGGGCTCTGTCTAAATACGAAGGATTAAGAGTTTGTATAGCACAAACGTCTGTTTGCTAAAATGTCAAAAAGTGGGAGGGAAATTTTTCGTTGGTTTCGTGCTGAAGTTTTTGATCTTAAGATTTTTTTTTCCTTTGCAAATGAGTTTTATCCCCCCCCCCTTGATTATGATTACGATTACGACTATAATCTTAATCCTATTTTATTTGCAAATTTCAAAAATATTTTTTTAAATCGTATTTTGTCATGAAGTTTTTTCTTTGCAAATGAGTTTTATCCCCCCCCCCCTTTGATTATGATTACGACTATAATCTTAATCCTATTTTATTTGCAAATTTCCAAAATATTTTTTTAAATCGTATTTTGTCATGAAGATTTTTTCTTTGCAAATGAGTCCCCCCCCCCCCCTTTTTGATTATGATTACGATTACGACTATAATTTAATCCTATTTTATTTGCAAATTTCCAAAATATATTTTTTTAAATCGTATTTTGTCATGAAGATTTTTTTTCTTTGCAAATGAGTTTTATCCCCCCCCCCCCTTGATTATGATTACGATTACGACTAATCTTAATCATATTTTATTTGCAAATTTCCAAAATATATTTTTTAAATCGTATTTTGTCATGAAGATTTTTTTTTTCAAAATTGTATTTTTTAAACTATTTTTAATATAATATGATTTATCCTACGATTTTTTGGGGAAAAAATCGTAATAAAATGCAATACTGTTAACAGCCAACCATGATTTTTGTGATCTTCAGTCATACAGCCTTCCAAAAACCGAATATATAGGGTATTACAATAAATTCTTTTTGAGAAATTAAAAAAAAAAAAAAGGCACAGAATTAAAACGCTACTTTTTTTATTGATTTTGTAAATATATACAAAATAAAGTATTAAAAATGTACATTGAGTATTGAAAACTAAAAATAAGAACTCAAATAAAATATTCTGCCATCATAAAATTCAGACCAAATTCTTCTAAAAGAATTACTCAATTTAAAATTTGATGACATGAAGGATCAAAAAATCACAAATAAAAAAAATGCTCATCTTTTAAATAAATTAAAAATATCAATTAACTTCATTAAGGGGAAAAAAGATTGTTAATCAAGAATCTTGAAAGATTTAAGAAAAAAAAAAATGCCAAATTTAACCCCAGTTTTCTTCAGTTTGATTCATATAAGAATCTAATTCTTTATCCAAATGAGAGCGGCTTGATGACATGTACTGATCCAATTCTTGATCAAGAGTTTCCTTGGAAGGTACTGTGCTGTTTTGTCTGCCTCGATTGGCAATTTGCCGCCCACCTCTACCCCTATAATAAAATAAAATTTAATTTTTATTACCATCAAATTTTAAAAAACATTACCTTGAACGGAAGTTTCCTCGTCCTCTGTTGTTTGATTGGTTGTTTGGTTTCGAGTGTTGTTAAATTTACCTCCTCTTCCGTTTCTTTGGTTTCCACGAACATTCCCTCTGAGATTACCTCTGGCGTTTCCTCTTAAATTTCCTCTGCCTTTAAATTAAAAATTTGTTATATTTTGAAGAAGTATAATTTAAAGAAAATTACCTCTTTTTACTATGCCACGTTGAGATGGGCCACCACGGGGAGCAAGTCCTCCTCTGTGGAATCCACGTTTCATAGGCTGACCACGTAAATTGCCGTTAGCGTTTAATGACTGTAAACTTGCACTTCTTGTCAGTCTTTGTTGAGAATTAGACCTAGTAAGTCCACCTGGAATTTTTCATTAAAAGAAAAAGAGAGAGTTAAGTCACCTCTTTTGGCGCGTCCTCTGTTCCCTCGAAAACCAAGCCTGGACTGAGCACTTAAATTCTGAACATTCAAACTCTGCAAGCTTTGACTCCTCGTCAGCCTACCAGCAGTTTGAAAGTTTCTTCGCTCTAAAATTTTTTGAAAATAAATTCATGAAGTAGGTAATAAAAAGTAATTACTGAAGTTTCTTTTTTGAATAGGGCTCAATCCTGTAAGACGGCCTCGTCTATTGCCTGTTACGTTGAGCAAGTTCCTTAACCTTGGAGTATCATCTAATAAATTACTCTGAAAGCAAAAAAATAAACATTACTTGATGTTTTCAACCCCCACTAAAAGCACAGTCTTTTTGCCTTGGATTCCAGGGGGAGCAACGAGAAGGCCGACGATTTGGCCCTAAGCGGGTCAGAAATGACCATCGTTGGCCCTAAGCCCTATTTTCATGTTGCCAGGTGTGAGAAGACTAAAGAAAGAGGCAAGGAGGAGCAAACTCTCTGAACTACTTTGACGATATTACATTAGTTCTGCTGACTGGAACTGTAAACTCCGCAAAAACCTTCAAAGGATAGGAGTGATAGAGGACAATGATTGCCGTTTCTGTTTGGAGGAGTTCCTAACCGCAGAGATGTTAGGAAAACAACGATAATCGACAACAATAGCATTGTCGACGCTTAAGGTCAAAAGTATGCCAAGAAGTTTATCAATGGACTGTAGCAGGGATTCACAGCAGACCTGCAAGGCTGGATAGAACCCAAGTGGGTATTACGTTAGTTCTGCTGACTGCACACTGTAAACTCCGCATAAACCTTCAAAGGATAGGAGTGATGGAGGACAGCAAAACTTTGGACAAAACAATCTATGCCATTTTAGCTAGCTTCCTATAATTGACAGGACAATAATGCAAATTTCATTAAAATACAATCAAAATGCTGCAGTCATTGCTCTAGAAAGAACTGGCGACAGACAGATCTACAAGTACGCTTCTCTCCCAAAAACCAGGCATGAGAGAAGTCTAAAAAGTTAAAAGAGTAATTTCTATGGATCTAATGTTTTGGAAAGTAGTTCAATATAAACTTGAAGAGCATTTAAGTGTATTTCTCCTTACTCTAGATAAAGCAGCGACAACACTCGGCCTCTGCGCCATCTGTAAAGCGAGCCTTCGATTTCTGGCGCTCGCTGTCGAACTACCACCTCCGCGAAATCCTCCTCGCCTCGGCACAGACGCAGGGGCGTTATTCCTCAACATTGTAAACCTTAAAAGAAAAAAAATCAATAAAATCATAACATTTGATGAATCCAAACCAACCTTTCGTTAAGAGACATCTTTGTGTGACTAGTACTTTCAGATTTACCAATTTGCATCTAAAACGAAAACAAAAATTAAAAAATTCGTACGACATTGATTAAAAAAGCGCAAAAAAAGGAAAACTATAAACAAAATAAATTACCTGCTAGCAAACAAGCGTTTAAAGCGAGTTAGTTAAGAACTTGATAAAACATTCCATACAACAAATTAGAACAAAAACCAAATTTACTAACTTGTACAAGGTTTACTTAACCCGAAGAGGTAAAACAAATGTATAAAAATTCGATAAGTATGATAGTAAACTATTTCAGCAAATCAGAAATCCGGCGACGTTTCCAGCAAGGGTTAAAAAACTCTCATACCGGTTTCTGTTACACAAAACTGAAGCCTGATCTGTAGCGCACAAATATATATATTCTGCGTTTCTTATATGTACATATTCTTATAGTCAAGTTGACTCATCCTCAAAATAATTTTATTTGTTTCTTATCTAACTGGATTATTTTATTAAAAGTAATGTTTTGAATAAATTTTGAAAATAATCATTACGCAGCATTAAAATGATATTTAGATTTTTGAAAGTCTTGGCGCCTAAACAGAGCCGTTAGCCTAGCCATGTATAGCCGCTTTCTTGTTCTGCAGTGACGCTTCCCAAGGGCCGCATCCTAAGTACCGAAGAGATTAATGACCAAAAATATATTAGATAAATAATATAAATTAGATATGAAATATTAAAGATATTAGAAACAATTTTTAGCTTCCATAAGTGCTACGGAGAGCCTAAAAACTAATTTTTTTTTTTAAATCGAGCATCATAAAATTATTTAAAAAAAGTTGTCCCGCGGCAGCAGGACTAAAGAGGTAGATTTCTTTCCGATGGTTACAACTGGGAAGTTCATAAAATCGAATAAAAAAAATCATGTTTCAAATTCACAAATATTCAGTCTATTAGATTCAAATTTATTGCATCCAGCTGATCCAAGTCAAGTTAAATCTTTCTTAGACATCCGCATAACATCACTATTAAAAGCGATTGGATGAACGGTTTGGGAGATTCACAGTTTAGGCCCTAAGTAAAGTACCATAACCGCTGGTCCGATTTAAGCCGTTAACAAACTTATAAATTTTATTGGTTTAAAAGCGCTAAATATAAATTTCATGATCATCAAGTAAAATTACTCAAGTTATCATGCGATTATATATATAATAAACTTTGAGTTAAGGGTGTTGGGGTATAGGGGGTGTGAAACAAAAACGTACCTATACAAATTTTTTTGGTTTTAATTTAAGGCGGATCATACCGCCCGAGCATTTTGTTTCTAAAACAAGAGATCGCAGCACTTTCGCCCCTAAAATTACTTTCCAATATTTGAGCACTAAAAATCGTCGGAAAATTTTTTACAAAAGCTCGTTCTCCTTATTTGGAAATGCCCATCCGGTCTTGGGAGCAGTTTTTCCGAAAAAGTTTTCCTTCGGAAAATAGAAATTTATTTTTCGACTAAAACATTTTTTCAAAAAAAACCATCAGCCATATTGTAGGGTTTGACGAGCTGTTTCCAAAAATATTTTGTATAAGAAAATCCGATGAATAGTTTCGTCGTAATCCTTCTAGAAAGATTCGGCGGAAAATGCCGGGAGGAGTAAAAGAAACGGAGGGCGCTACAATGTTTTGTTTTGATTTTTTAGTGTTCCCTCGCTTCATTGTTTTGATGACTCAACTATTTTTTCTATCTTATTACTATTTTGTTTTTAAAAAATACGGAAACATCGTCTCTTTTTTGCCAACACTTTTCACGTTTTTGATTTACGTACTTCACCAAAATGCAAAAAAATTTTAAGTTTTTTTTGTTCAAAAAATTTCCGAGTTTTTCTTATGAACATTTTTTTAAGTTTTCTTTATTTCTTTTTTTTTTTTTTGCGCTTTTTTTTTCCAAAAAAGTTATTACTTATATACTTATAAGTCCAAGTTATTACTTTTTTTCGAAATTTTCCAAGAGAGAAAAGTGAACAAAAGTGAGAAAAGCAAACAATCTGATAATAATAAGCGTAGATGGCGAGGATAGGGTTAAACATGTACTTTTTAAGGATCTCCAATTCTCCGGAAGACTGATGATCTTAAGGCTTTATAGCATTCGTTTTCAAAAATAAAAACAAAAAAAAAATTAGAAGAAAATAAGAAGCTTAGAAAATCAATTATGAAGGGGGTTTGTTTACATTTTGAAACGATCGAAAATAAATCATCACCAGTCATACATTTCAGCTAAAAATACCCCCTCGTAATTATTTTTTTCGCTTATGTTTTCAACTTAATTTTTCTTTGACATGATTACTCTCTTTTCAACCTTTTTTATTTAATTTTTTTTCTTTTCGAGATTTGGTGATCACATAAAGCGAATTTTTGATCACAATAAACGGAAAAATTATAATGCAAAAGAATAGATTGGTCCCGTTCCAGGCCATTTTGATCACACTATCCGGTTGATAACATTAACCGTGATCACATTGAGCGGCGACTACTGTAGATACTACTGGTCGGTGGTTTTAATTCTATTCGACTTATTTTTTAATTGTTTTATACAATATGAAGGAAAAATTGCGTTTTCACAATCTTCGTTCAACAAAAAAATGTATTGTGTAAAAAAGTCCGAACCAAATACGAAAATATGTAAGTCTAAAGAAATATTGGAAAGTGCGTGGCCTTGAGAGGATTAATTGATCTCTGACCTCGAATGGGGGGATAGCGCCCTACGTTTCTTTTACTCCTCCCGGCATTTTCCGCCGAATCTTTCTAGAAGGATTACGACGAAACCATTCATCGGATTTTCTTATATAAAATATTTTTGGAAACAGCTCGTCAAACCCTACAATATGGCTGATGGTTTTTTTTTGAAAAAATGTTTTAGTCGAAAAATAAAATTTCTATTTTCCGAAGGAAAACTTTTTCGGAAAAACTGCTCCCAAGACCGGATGGGCATTTCCAAAATAAGGAGAACGAGCTTTTGTAAAAAATTTTCCGACGATTTTTAGAGCTCAAATATTGGAAAGTAATTTTAGGCATCTTCCATCTCTGTCTAACACTTGGTTGAATTTTGTGGTCTGATCCGCCTTAATATTTACAGTCAGATAACAAATGGCAATGAATCAAACTGACGATCCAAGTATTAATAATGAAGAAACAAACTCAAGCCCTAAAAGCGTTTATGAATCAAGAATCAGTGAATATGTAGACGATTTGGTAAGATAACTTGATAACGTTAATTTTTACTCAAATATTTTTTAGGTGATTCTAAGTCTTCAGTACAAAAAAAGGAAACTTGCTGCTGCTTGTTATAAAACAGTAAATTTTGAAGTACTCATTATCTCATTAAAAGATCAAAATTTTAATTTTTGTTTAAGCTGTTAACTTTAGGTAGTATAGAAGACCATGGGCCTGAATTTAAAGTGCTTCAGATGCTAATGGACGCTATAAAGCCAACGTTTGTTTTTATTAGTTTGAATTTACTTTAAATTTTTTTAAAGGGCTATTGTTTCTTGCACATCAAGTACAAGTTTATTTTCGCAAGGAATACAAAAATCGTTGACAATTCTTCGATGTCTGTTTCTTTGACTAAGATTTCTCCAAAACATTTCAGTAAAAGTGCTATTGTTTTGTGATTTCACACTTTTTTTAGACTACTCAACATCTTTAAATAAAGTTTTATCATTAAATATAAGAAATGTGGAAAATAAAGCAAATCAGCAAAATTATATTTTGTCAGCTTTGAATATGACAGATGAGAGACTCATTTCTGCGATTGGGGGACTCCTTACTTATATTTCGGTCTCTGCCCCTAATTTACAGCTTCACCATCCTTTTAGCATCAGCAAAATAAAACCAATAAAATTGTATTTTTATATTCGTAAATTTATCTTGTAAGTTCTTTTATAAATTTTTAGTGAATCTCTTCTACTTATTGATGACGAGACCTACAAAAGCCTTCAAATATTCAACCCTCTTCAGCACCCCTCAAATTATAAGTGGTCATCAAACAATATCAATGAGGGCTTATGCATGTATAATTTGATTGAAAAAAATTCATCCTCTGTTGGACTTAATAAATTAAGGTTGTATTAGGCTTTTTATATGGTCTTTAATAATTTTATTAAGGTCTTTTATGTCGATGCCAATTTGTGATATTGAAACTTTACAAAAAAGACATGAAGTCATCAATTTTTGTTTAAAACCTGAGAATTTAATTGTAGAACAAACTTTAAAGACTCATGCCTCTCAAATTTCATCTCCGACGGTATACTAAATATTATTTTTTTAATTTAATAAAATTTATAGGTTTTAACTAATTATTTGGAAAGAATAAACATCCGAGGAGGTCACTGGAAAATCATATATAGAGTAAAGCCCTTTATTTTAAGCTTTATTAATTTTTTTCTCCAAAGATAGTTTTTTATACCATTTCATATGCTGAAGTTTGTAAAGCGAATTCAAAAAGTGTTCGTCTTTTTGCTGAAGTAAAATTTAATTTTATTTAGATATTTTCTATTTCAAAATTAGTTAGGGGCAGAAATCAACGATACTGTTTATTCGATGGCACATAATCTGGAAAACACAATCGACCTTGTCAATATTGAAAAAATGAGCAGTTTGTAATCAAACATGGTTTTTTCACTCCATTAGATGAAGGTGAACTTGAAAAATAAAAATTTTAAAATACAATGGAATTCCAGCGAAATTGAAATTTGCAAATTTAACGCAACAGATGGATGAAATAACTCCCAACGAATTTGACATCGTCCCCGAATACATAACGCAAATAAAACTACTGTACATACCTGAACTTAAATTCATTCTTTCAATACCATTTTGGAAAGAAAATTTAACCGAAGGGGAACTTCAGTTGCCAAATTTGCATTTTCTGGTAGCATTTTTTAAGGTTTAACTTTCTCAACTTTCTCAGTTTGTAGCAAATAACATCGCTTTTTATAAACACCAAGATGTTATGGTACTATATATTACTATACATAAAATGCACTTTTTTAGAGTTAGATCAACTTCTAGGAGATGTACAGGCTGAAATAATTAAGCATGAAAATAATGTCATAAGAGCCCTAATACGATATTTAAAAAAGAATATACATCATATTGTCCTTCTTATTAATCGTATTATAGATTTAGAATGGTATAGGTTTTTAATTTTTAACAATGAAAACTTATAGTAGAAAAAGTATTTTTGCTTTAGGTAAAACTGCGAAGGAATGTAACTTCGTTCAGCCGAATTTAGTCTCTGAAAAAGTCATTGACATCGTAAATGGATGGCATCCGCTCCTGAAAGCTCACGTTGAAAATTGTATCCCAAATGATCTGCAGTCAAATCAATCGGAAGGCTTGGTGAATGTCATTTTTGGTCCGAATGCAAGCGGGAAGACAATTTATTTAAAACAAGTTTGTTGCTAAAATTCAAAAAAAGATTTTAGTTTTTTCTTTCAGATAGGACTGATTGCATATTTGGCTCATATAGGAAGTTTTGTTCCGGCGGAGTCGCTAACTATTGGTTTGCTCAATCGCATATACGCTCGAGTCAAGAATCTGAATCTGTCGTCTCTAAAGCATCTTCTTTCATGCTCGAATTGAGAAGTGTACAAAATAAATTTAAAGTTTTATTCTTTTTAAGAGCGCTTTTTAGATTGCGTACGCAACAAACCGGACACCGCCAGCATCTTTGTTGATATTGGACGAACTCGGTAAAGGATCTTCAGAACTAAATTGCTCAGCGATTGTCATCAGTTCATTCAGCATTTCATAGAAAGAGAAGAAGGTTGCCCTCATGTGCTTATTTCGACTCATTTAAGTGAAATCTGCGATTATCTTATTGGGCGGCCTTTATTTTCTGTTAAGGTAAACTAAATACCAAAGAAAAGTGAGAAGCAAAAGAGCTCTTAACTACAGGCTAAGACGTTCAGCAAAGGACTTCAAGTATAATGATAGTTATTTCGTTACAATTTTATGACTTATTCAAATGAGTTTTATTTTTTGACTTACTTATTCGAAACTATTAAATCATAATATGATAGTTATAGGGAACCGCTACAGCAGTAGATCACAGCAGATCTGCTGAGGCAGGGTAGAATCAAAGCCTGTATTCTGGTAGATCTGCTGACACAGCAAACTCAATAACCCTAACTCAATAACCTCTTCTAACCTTAAAAGGATAGAAGTAATTGAGGAGAAGAAAACTGCAGAGCATGTCCTCTGTTATTGCAGAGGCTTGGTAAAACAGGTTCATGTGCTTAGGCAAAGAAAATGCCATCCCACTTGACAACTTAATGATATCAGTTCTCTTATCACTGTCCAGCCTCAGGAAAACCGAAAGCCCAGGGCTGGTCAGGGAACTCACAGCCAAGGGGTCGACGTGCACAATGCCCAGGCAAATCTAAGAAAAATAATGTTTATCTTCAGGTCTTACACTGTGTGCGATGGAGATTTAGTATTTTTGCATAAAATGAAAAAAAGTCATGCAGTCGCAAATTATGTTTTTGGAGTAATCGAAACTCTAGATCCAAGGCTTCCTTTTGTAAAAACAGCCAAATTGGTAATTATAAGAAACATTTCTTCAGTATTTAAGTTTACTTTAATAGGTACTGGAAGCTCTAAGGACTGGACAAAATTGTCTACCTTATGGAGAACACAGAATCAAAAGAAGCATAAGGTTAAAAAAAATTATATTATTCATCCATGAAAATTAAGTTTTTAGGCATGGAAAGTTTGTAAAAAAATTTTCCGAACTCGATATGAGCAAGCCAGGATATTTAGAGAAACTAGCAGAAAAAATTAAAAGATACTATGAAAAGGGCTGTTCAGATTAAAAAACTACTTAGTTCAACTACAACAAATTTATTGATTTACAACAGAGACTTTAATAAAATTATTCACAAATTATAAATTAAAAAGAAGAAAAATCTACTTTTGAATAGATTTTAAGCTTGTTCTTCATAATTATGCTTGATGTGTTTCCAAAGTTTTCCTTGGTTCCTTTGTTCGAAGATATATTCGGTGCCCATGTCAAAAGTCCTTTCAAAAAGGAATGCTCCGACGACAACGGTCAAAGCGTAGGTGGATGTTCGCTTAAAGAGGTTGTTGTAAAGTGCAGATGCTAATCCCATTTTAGCCTGAAAAATAAAACATCATTAAACAATGAAAGCAATTTAAAACTTTCACAAGAATTTAGCTCTTATTTCTTCTTCAGGTGCCATCAAAGAACTCGGTAATGTCAATCAAGATTCTAACATTCCGGTGTGAAAGATTTGCACAAAAAAGGTGAAGCTTAGGATCCATGCTGAGTATGATCGTAATTTCAATTAGGATTATGATTATAATCGCAATCATATTCACAGCTTTTCCGCAGCTACCCCTTGACTTGGCAGACCTTTGGACCTTGGGATCACCAAAATTTGGGGAAGAGCAATGAACTATTGGGCATTAAGCAAGCAGATCTCCACAAGACTTGCCGAATTTCATACTGCAAAAGCAATTGGCCCACTTGGATGCGACGTTTTCTTTTAGTTTAAGTGCATCAGCCGAGTTAAACCGCCTATTAAACTACGTTTAATTTGTGAACAATATCCTTACCTTGGCTGAAACTTCCTAGAAAATGAAGATCAAGAGGAAACTCCAAAAAATCGACTAGAACTAGAAAGCACAAATGCAGAAGAACCTTTTTTCTTACAAAACCAGCTGTTAAAAATAGTATCGATTGCTTTATTATATAATCGATGAAGTACAAAAAATTGATGCATCAAAGTATACTAAACTGCTTAGTATGTACATCAAAGTCAAATTGTGGCGTTCAAGGTATTTAATAAATTAAAAAATAATACACTTTTTCCAACATTGGTGAAATGACCAAAGACTGCAGAAAATGCAGTTTGTTGGCCAAACTGAATTGTTTCGTTGTCGGTCAGGTTCGGTGTTCGCCCTTTGGTTTTTTACCTACCTTCTCTCGTTCCACTCCAATTTATGGAGTTTTGACTTATTCGTTCACATCCTTTTGGCTAAAAACTGTCGGTTTTTATTTTTTTTAGCCAAATTCTTCGTATTAAAGACTGAAATATTTGTGAACGTAACTACGCGATGGAGCCTTACGACGTGATTGTAAATCAACCTGTCGTCATTGATAATGTGAGTGAAGTTATTATTTTCAAATGGATTAATTTTGGTTGAAAATTAGGGTTCTGGAGTCGTCAAAGCTGGTTTCGCTGGTGATCAAGTACCTAAATGTTGTTTTCCGAATTAGTAAGTTTCAATTCCTTTTTCTTTTTTGTTATCGAGTTTTTAAGCATCGGGAGGCCGAAACATGTTCGAGTTATGGCTGGAGCTTTAGAAGGAGATATTTTCGTCGGTCCGAAAGCTGAAGAACACCGAGGTCTTTTGAGTTTGCGGTACCCGATGGAACATGGAATCGTCACAGACTGGAATGACATGGAAAGAATTTGGCTTTATGTCTACGGAAACGACCAACTCCAAACCTTCGCCGAAGAGCATCCAGTCCTTCTGACTGAAGCACCGCTGAACCCAAAGAAAAACCGTGAAAAGGCTGCTGAAATATTTTTCGAATCTTTCAACGTACCTGCTCTTTATGTGTCGATGCAGGCAGTTTTGAGCTTGTGAGTAAAACTTTCTGTGAGCAATTAGAAACTCCATAAAGCACTAGTACCCCTTTTTTTGATATTCTTTTGTCTTGGCTAGAATTTGAAGGATTTCCTTTTCTAGGTATGCGACAGGAAGGACGACTGGCGTTGTTTTAGATTCTGGTGACGGTGTCACCCATGCTGTGCCCATCTATGAAGGATTTGCGATGCCACAGTATAATGAGAGTGGACATAGCTGGCCGCGATGTTTCAAGATATCTCAGGTAAATTAGTTTTGCTACATTGTACCATAAAGCAATTTGCTCAGATTTTCTTTTCTTTTTCTAAACGTAACTAAATTTTTTTTTCAGACTTCTCCTTCGCAAAGAAGGTGTAAATCTTAAGACGACAGCGGAGTTCGAAGTAGTTAGAACAATTAAAGAAAAGGCTTGCTATCTTTCGAGTAATCCTCAAAAAGAAGAATCAGCCGACAATGAAAAGTTTCAGTATATCCTCCCAGACGGAAGTACATTAGATGTAAGTAGAATCCAAAATTAAATCAAGTTACAATTTTTTTTCTCCAGATTGGCGCCGCAAGATTTAGAGCCCCTGAAGTCCTTTTCAGGCCTGATTGATCGGCGATGAAAGCGAAGGCATTCATGACGTTCTAGTTTATGCGATTCAACGATCTGACCTTGACCTCGAAAAGTTCTTTATCAAAACATCGTTTTATCCGGAGGCTCCACATTGTTCAAAGTAATAAGTAAACTAAAATATTATCTATTCTAATTTCATTATACAGGGCTTTGGAGATAGACTGTTAGCTGAGATTAAAAAAGTGGCACCTAAAGACATCAAAATAAGAGTAAGTATTTTGCATAGTTCATTCTTTTCATGGTAAAATTTCAATGGTTTTTTTTTTGTAGATATCAGCTCCCCAAGAAAGGCTCTATTCTACTTGGATAGGCGGTTCCATATTAGCATCTTTAGATACGTTTAAAAGAATGTGGGTCTCGAAACGTGAATTTGAAGATGAAGGAGTTCGTGCAATCCACAGAAAAACGTTTTAAGCATCAACGTAAAGGACTTATTGCCCATTTAAAAAAGCAGGTCTTATTTTAAACAGAAATTTTCTATGAAAGTCAACCAAGCTTATGTGATCTGGCGAAGTCTCTAAAAATGTTGTATATAAAACGCATAATTTATAACTGCTAATTTTCTTGTTCGTTTACTGAGAAAAAAATAATTTATTTTTTTTTGTTTAATACTTAGCACTTTTTGTTACTAAATTAAAATCTCAAAAGCTAGTGCAATTAGCTGATAAATCTTCTGTAAATAGATTGTTTAATTGTCTTATTTATACTGGAATTAAGCTTTTTAAATCATTAATTACTATTTATGTTCACCGGTGATTTTTTTACAAGCCTCATTTTTAAAAATGTGTTAATAGCCTGAAAAAGGGCCATTTTTTTTCATTTAATAATAAAAGTGATTATTTAAAAAAACAAATTTTATTTGTACTACTGTCTACATGACACATAAAAAAGTATAAAAAATAAACAAATGTAAAAAAAATAAAAACTACGAATGTAGCAATTTTAAAGCTTTTGAAATAGATATGGCGGTCGCATGGACGAGAAAGTAAAGGTGTTCTTTTTGAGGGGAGGAGGGATTGCTGCAGACTAAGGACTGAAGGACTTTGGCCCTCTCGAGATCGAGCCAACGCTTTAACGTTGAGTTCTGAAGTAATTTCGTTGGACCCCAGAGCCAAACTTGAACGACTTCTTGCATTTCGACCAAGGAGCATTTGATAGCACTTTTTCCAGCGGTAAACCATCCAAAAGTTTCTTCACAAATAACAACATGGCTTCTCTAGAAGGTACGTCTTCATTTCCCTTTAAAAAAAAATTATTGTCACTGCGAGCTGTCACGAATAAAACTTACATTCGTTGGGATGTAAATTGGTTTTGATGTGGGCTCATTTTTCGTTGAAAAAACAGCAAAATTTTCACTTCGAACAGTTTCCTTTCCACGATTCACAAATTTTAAAAGTTTCAGCAGGACCAAAACCCCTTCTCGGATTCCCTCCGATGACTTTTCAAGGTCAGCAAATAACTATTTAAGTCTTTGATGGTGAATTGTTCCAGAAGCATGATTGTGCCTAACAAAAATATTAATGAACCAAACAATTTTTTCTGCTGCTTACTTTCATCCTCCATTTTAGCATTTTAGAAGGCACTTTGTCTTTAAAAGTGTGCACTGGGGTAAAAATTTTGGGCAGCGACAAATTTGTGTTGGTGAATGCCAGGGTTATCGGATCTTCTCCAATTTAGCTTCTATAAAAGTAAAAGTGTCGATTCTCACAGGAGTCTTTCCTTCTAAATTTATCGAATCCCATGACATATTTTTAAGTCTTTTTGAAATTTAGGAACGTCTGGTGTTTTATCTTTGATCTAAAAAAAAGTTACTATGGAACAGATTTAAAAGAAAAAACGAACCTTTTTTAGAATGTTGGTTAATGCTTCGAGATTGGCAATGACAACAGCACCGTAGTTTTCTTCAAGAGTGTATGTACAATTCCTCTTTCTTCAGAGTCTTTGTTTCTCTAAATTATACAAAAGAATTAAAAGCCCAGTATTTTATTGGCTATACCTGGAAAGACATGTACGGATAATAAATGTCGTCTTCTTTATTTTCATCTTTATTTCGATTAATTTCGATCGGTTCGTAAAGATTGTCATCATGTTGACTGTAGCGGACACTTCCTGATCGTTGGGGTTTTGTCGGTGCAATTCCGCACCTTCCTTCACCTTTTTCAATAATCGTTTATCAAACAAATATAATAATAATTACCGAGATTTTCATAAACGTTGTCTACATTAGTAGCTGGTTTAAGCCTTTCTAAAAGGTTTAAAGATTCGCTTCTTGGAGGCGGAGGGGTTTGTTCGGCCGAGCTAAAATAACGTTTTTAAGACATTTTTAAACAAACGATTCTTACCAGAACTGATTGAAGAAGTAGAAATACTTGAGCATGGTGATTCAGGCTAAAATAAAAGAAAATTTTAAAAAAAGTTTGAACCTTGCCCCAAAAGAGAACTTCCTTAAAGTAGGGCTTATATATTAGGAAATATTTATTTACCGATTGAAGTGGTAAGACTTGGACACCAGATTTATTTAGGTCTAAGGGATGAATGATTTGTGGCCGAGGTCTAGGAGGAATATAAACATTTTCGTATTTTGCAGGTTCCTCATCTTTGTTTGAAAACCAAAGGAATTTTTTTAAAGTCTGGCGAACTCTCATCTTTCTCTTTTCCGAAAGAGTTTGATTGATGTCATGCGAATTTCTTCGGCGAGGCAGAGGTTCCGGCGTAGCACAGACTGGAGGCTGCGGCGCTTGACGCTTGCACTTTACCACTTCTTGAATCGACTCATCCGAATCTATTTTTTCACTCAGAATGCTATCATAACGCGTCAGAACAGGAGCAGAGCTTGAACTATCCGGTAAAACTGGCGAAGTTTCTATTTTGAGCACTGGTACAGGTGTAGTTGGAACACTTTTTTCAGCCACTTTTAAAGTAGGCAACGGAGTCTAAAAAACATATTTATAAAAACAAAATAAATAAATAAAAACAGTACCGTCTTTGAGGGTGATATTGTGAGAACGTTTTCTCTGTGTAAAAACGAGGAACGTGGAGGAGGAGTGATTTGGGGTTCAGCTTCATCACAATCGGCCTTCCCATCAGGTTCTCCAGCCATCTCCGACTCTCCGGAAGGCTATTTTTACCATTGAGCAATTTAAGGACCTCTACAGTAACCTCATTTCCCACACTTAAACCCTTATCTGATTCCTTCCATGATAAATCTTCTTCACTTTACATTTGATTGTAACAACATCTTCATTTTTAGCTTTTTTATCATTCTTTTGTATGTTTTGAATGTAAAGTTTATTTTTAGCTTGTTCGTGTGTTTTAGTTATGATGCTCCTCTAGTTATTTGAGTTTTTCTCCCTTCAGGGTTCCCTCTTTCTTCTTTTTTACCGTTAATTACAATCGTCTTTTTTTGTGGCTCTTCTTCCACTTTTTCAATTTTCTGGCTGCTCAAAGGAGTCGTTACAGCCACATTGTTTACACTTAAATTATCAAGTGTGGAGTTAAAATTGGTATTCGATTTTGTCAACAACTCCAGAGCTTTGTCTTCCTCATTCGGACTATCTTTATCTTTATCTACGATCTTGTTTTGACAAAAATCATCGTCCTCTTCGATATCACTTTCACCACCGCTATATCCTATTATTTCACTTTCCTCATTTCTAAATCTGACGCTTTTATTCGAATTTTCTTCTCCCGAATTAAGGATGCCCTAAAACAAAAGTATGATGAGGTCAAATTTTTTTGAAAGATCTTACTTGTGAAGCTTCTTTTAATGGAAGTTGAAGATTGATTTTATTCTTGACTTGCACTTGATGTTCATCTTTCTGCCTGTAGCAGTTACTGCAAAGCTCTTTTTCCAAGCGTTTTGCTTAAACCTCATGCATACACCAGATGACATCTTGAAAAAAAAAACTTATTAACAAGAATATTTAGAATAAAAACTTTTAAAAATTAAATAAATTTTTTAAACTTAGGTAAATGTGATTTTTTGACTAAAAATTGGGTCCTCCAAAAATACTAAGCATTAGGTGCATTCATATGGAGTGTACAAATCTCGCCCCTTTTTTTTAAACTATTGAAATAGAAAAAAGTTAAATGTAAACCCCCTTGTTTTTTTGGCGCAGAATTGATTGCAGAATTTGATTTTGATGTACAGTTCCAGAGTGACACCAACTTCGTTATTTCAAATGAGAACCCCTATTTTTTATTTCAGATTCGTAATATAAGCAAAATTTCAAGTTGATTTGACTATATGACCTCTTTCGACAACTTTAAAAATGCTAAATTTAGTGTTTTTTGCTCGAAAATACGATCCCAATTGGTTTTTCATTGAAATTATGAACTAGAAAAAGCGCTAAAATTCGGATTTTTTAAAGTTGTACAAATAGTTCATATGAATAGTCAATCAACTTGAAATTTTGTAGATTACGAATCTGAAATTAAAAAAATAACAAAGTAGGTATCGCTCTGGGACACCCTGTACATCAAAATCAAAATTCGTTAATTACAATCAATTCTTCATAAAAAAACAAAGGGGGTTTACTTTAACTTTTTTTCAATCTTCAATAGTTTAAAAATAAAAGGGGTGATCCATTACTTCTTTTTTTTCATTTTCATTTATAATTTCAAGATTTTTTTTTTTCAAATATATATTTGGAGAATGAATTCATATTTAACAATAATTCATATAAAAAGCTTATGAAAACAAGTATAAAATAGTAATACATTATATATTTTTAAATACATTTACATATTAAGTTTTAGGTTTTTTTGCACTCATATCCATCTAATCATCTAATATTATAGATAAATAAGAATACGCCTAATTCATACATTTATTATATCAAGAAAAAGAAAAGCTGTTATAAATTTTTTTCAACACTATGTATTAATTTTTAAATTACCCAAGCAAGTATTGTAAGTAAGGTAATTATGCTAATCAAAAGGAGATTTTAAAATCTTAAGATAATTAAATAAAATCTGGGCCGGAGTTTTTTTCGTAAGAATCTAGAAAGCAAATAAAAACGTGTTTCCGTATAGTTGACATACAAACACACTTAAGTCTTTTTTTATTTAAAAGAAAAGAAGTTTAAAAAATTAAATTTAAAAAAGGATTGATTGAAGAGTTCTTTATAATTTCAAAATGATAATTGCAATAATAGTAATAAATTAGTAATGAGAAGTAAAAGTTACATTAAGATTGATAAGGAAACAAACAAACCTGGGTCTGATAAAATAAAAATCAGTTGAATTTTAAGTTGATCAATTGAAAATCTGCGATGAATTCGATGTCTGAGAAAAAAAAGGAATTTTCAATCTGCAAAAAAGAGTTTTGGATAATGACAAAGAGGTGATAGTTCTCTCGTCCATTGGAAAGGAGAAGAAGGAGTGCATGTGAAAATGGTTCGGGGTGAGTTGAACGGTGGAATGAAAAAGAAGGTCACCGCTACGGCTCAGAAGAGGTCTCGGGATTTTTGTTCTAAGAGACTGGAGGGACGACGGGGTGACCCTCGGAGTTGTTGGAGGTCAGGGTTTTCTTCTACATGTGATGAAGCCATGTGTCGCCATCTTTTGAGAAAACACACGAACGATGAATCTGATTTCTGTTCCAGTTGGTTCCTGCATGAAATGTCCTTCCATCCTCGTTGCTGTTCTAGGTAATCAAACCTATAGTTGATAACCTAGAATGTGATAGACAACTAACCTAGCAATTTGATGGAAGTACCATGGAGAGCAATCTCCATATACCAGAATATTCTTGCCTTTTGGTATTCTTGCCTTTTGGTAGGTACTTATCAATATCGAAAGTGTGTATCGTACTATAGTCTATAGAGGACTAGAATACGTAGGTATTTTGACTTATAGACCCTTCAAAAACTCCGGTTTTCCGCTTTACTAGACGTACAGTCACAACCAGCGAGGATTCTCTGAAAGTAATGAAAGAAAGCACAAGATATTGAAAGCCACATGAGCAGTTCTTATTCATATTTCATACCTTTTAAAATCTCATAAGTAATCAGGAAATTTTCAATAAATGATGTACATACTACCAAAATATTATTTATTATAAGAATAAAAATATACAACTTTTTTTTTCTAAAACAATAAAACATAATTATAAATTTATAATGAAGGACACAGCCACGAACGATGTAGCGAGACTGATAAAAAAAATCAGAAGCCTATGTTTAGCATGTCACTGACTAAATGTCATCTCATAGAAATTTTGAGAAACATTGTTTCCCGTTCAAGAAGTTCAAAACGTAACCGCTAGGTAGCATCGGCTCAAACTTGGGTAGGATAAAAAATACTTGGTGTTTGAAAAAGTGGGGAGGCCCTTGACCTTCGACAACCCCCTTTTTAAATCGTCCGTGAACCCTACGTTTGTTTACTTTTCTGAAAAAATTAAAATGCATACTTACTTTATTTTAAAATGCCAAAAATGTAGTTTGAAATATAGTTATATAAAATATACTAATAAATTTATATTTCATTACTATAAATTTATTAATTATTAATATCAACAAATTTATAGGTAGAATTTTGTTCTTCGAAATCTACCTATTTTTTTATTAATTTAGTTTATTAATAAATTTATATTGTATAATAATAATTTAATATTAATAAATTTATATTGTACAATAATAAATTTATTTATTCTCTTTGAGGGATTTAAAAATAAGATGTTAAAAAAATTTTTTTTTTTTTTCAAATATATTTATTATTAAAAATTTAAGCATTAGTAATGATGGAAAGTTTAGAGTGGCGTTTTCCTCTTGTGTTTGAATATTGTAATTGGGATATTAATTTACAGTCGTCGTAAATTTTTACTTTAATCAAGTGTTGAAATAAAAACTTTTTGTGCTCATAGCACCTTTGGAAAAATCGGGGAAGGTTTTCTTAATGTCATTTTCAATTTTTTCAATTAGTGTCGAACTTAGCTTCCGCCTATGAATTTTAGGGAACGTTCGATGTATTTTCGTAGCGCGAACGACACTACTTTTTGAAGAGTCTCCGAAGGAGTTTTCAGGCCTCCAGAAGAGGGCACCCAAGGAAACGTCTTTTGAGCATTAAGAGCTCTTTCCCTTCGTCCGGAGAACTTGGTTTTAAAAATTCACCGTTACACATGTCGCATTTGAATGTCTCGACAACCATTTTCCCTAAGTAACCGGCCATGTACACTTCCGAGCACTCTTGCAATGTAACGTGACAATCCTCGATTTCTTCCTCAACCTCTTCTTCATCTTCTTCATCTTCTTCAACATCATCTCGTTCAGCGCCAGTATTACTGTATCGTTTTCATCGGAAGAATTTATTATATAGAAGCTTTTAAATCTTCATTGCTGATGAAACTGTCTTCGTCGTTTTCGCAATTACCGAGGTCCGAGTATTTATCAGGCTGAAAGCGGAGCAGCTGGCAAATGCGCATCTAAATGTTCTTACTGTTGGATTTCTGTTGTATCCATGCTTTTGCCTGATAATAGAAAAGAAGTTCTCTAACGGGTCTTGATTTAGGCGACTAGTCATAAGGAATTCGTTGCTTTTTAATTCATTTGTTAAATACAAAACCGCATTGGCAGTTTGAATTAACCCCAGGAAGCAATAAGGGACTGCCATGGACCGTTTAGCATTGTTGGTTTTTCTTAGACTGCTGAAGAGATCAATGATATCCTTTAGATTTTCGATTTGCATTTTGTTATTTTAGATATAGGTTTTCTAAAAGGATTGATATCATGAAGGTTTCGACTGTTCAGAATGTCAAAACTCTATTCAACTTTTCAATAAAATTAGCTGTATCTTCAGCGGTTGAAGAGGTTATCTCCCCGCTTTAACGGAAGTCCTAATCCCTGCACTTACTGAATTGCTGAAAATTTGCAAGGCCAACCTACAATTCATTTTTTGAAACGTGTCTGGATTAATGTGCGAAGGTGTCAGTTTAGGCATGGCTCGTGTTGTCGTAGATTTAGAATCGATTTGAAATGCTCTTATTACATCGGTAAACGAAAATATTTTATCTTGACAAATGAAATCGGATGAGAGCCAATTATTTCGGATATTTTTAAATATGTGGGCGTCGAAAATACAAGCCACACTTTGCTCGTTGATCGAAACGATTGGATTTTCATGTGTGGCTCCTAAAAGACTATACAGTTTACGGTTTTGAACCCCTTGGTCGCAAATCAGGCATTTTGGAACCAAACCAATCGACAATAAATTTGAAATAGCGTTTCAATTATTACTTTTAATTCGGTGTGGCTCACCCCACTTCCAGATACGAAAAATCCTAAAGGAAGTTTCCATTTTTGAAAAAATCCCCTAATAAGAATGATAGGCTTGTCCAGCCACCCGGTTTTTTCCTGAGGTTTACTCCCAGATCTTCGAACCCTTCGATCAATCCTTCGCTTTGTTGTACTCTAGTTTTTTTTTAATGTGCATTTCGTCGAAGGTAATTGTGCATAGCTTTTCATAATCTTCAAAAGTGTCTGCTTTTATTTCAGTTTTTCAATTAAGGCTCTATTTAGGCCTGGCGAATAGTAAACACTTCCTAGCCACTTTCTAATGGTTCTGTCTGAAGGAAGGTTAATATTACTTTTTCTTAAAGTTATTGTTCCTCTGTGCTGAGTATGTTAGAACGACATACCCAGACATACCCAGCTCGGAGGCAGGATTAAAGCCGGGTTAACAATTTAAGAACCTTGTTTTGTTTATTTACAAATATAAAATAATTATCCCTTGTTTAATGAAATTTTGGATTTTAATTACTTTTTCATTTATTTTGGGTGAAAAAAGGTTAAGTAATATAGAAATATAAGTTATTAAGTTTTTTCTAGAATCATTTATTTTACTTGTATCACCTTTTTTTCTAAAATGGAAGATTAATAAAAAATAAAAAACAGTATAAAATCACTAGGAATATCGTGAATAAAATATCTCCTGGCATAATAAGATAAGTGCGCTTGTAATAAATGAGAGCAGCCATTCTCATTTTTTGTTGCTTTTGACTTCTTATCAATCAAAAATTCAAATAAGAAAGTTCTAATTGTAGCGGGAACTACAAAAAAACGCCAAACGAAGCAAATTCGAATTTAAGTGGGAAACAGTGGTGGCCTCGGGAGGTTTCATTGATCAGGTTCACATACCTCGGACATAACTCGGACATACCTGGGTATGTCCCACGAGAAAGCGCCTTAGCCATCGATGATAATGGCATATAATGGCATCGACAAAACAGAATTTTATATTATATAATAACTTTCAGTAATGCCAAATTTAGCGGATTTTAGACCGAAAAACTCTAAATTTGCCATTTTTTACAACAGTCCAAAATGAAAAGTCAAATCTAAATTTTGCGTAGATTACGAATCTGAAATAAAAAAAAAATAGGGGTTCTCATTCAAATTAACTAATTGGTGTCGCTCTGGGACACCTTGTACATCAAAATCAAAATTCGTTAATTGCAATAAATTCTTCGTATAAAACAAGGGGGGTTTAAATTTAACTTTTTTTGTAGGACGAAAATAGAAGTTATGCGGATGGTCTCTAGTTAAAAAATTCATACAAAAAAAAAGAGTGCTCTAATCGAAAATATGACCTAACTAAAAGTTGCTTAAAATTGAGCATAAAACATAGGGTTTTCATTTTAAATAACGAAGTTGGTCCTCTGGAACACCCTGTATACCAAAATCAAAATCTACCAAATGGAGTCGATTCCCGTCCAAAAATAAGGGGGTTTACATTTTGTTGGACTAAATGCTTTGCCGTAAAGTTGCTGGTCCACTCTAGTTGGAACACCCTGTATAATCCTGCTGGCTATTTCCATTCATTGGCTCTACATAAGGGGGGAAATCCAGGTTTGAGGAGAATACAACTTCCTTTTAAAGAAATTAAAATAAATGAGAACAATATGTGCCTTTTATTGTTTTAAAACCCAGTAGTTTTACAAATGGATGGAAGAAAAAAAAACACACGATTTTATTAGAAATTATTGACTATATTCAAATATATTCTTAAAAAATTAGCTTATGTGTGCAGCGTTAACAGCTTTGAGGACACGATCTAACCACTGCAGATGTTCAGTAACATTAGTAAAGCAGCAAACGTATTTGATTTTTCTGCTTCAGACTCACAATCCCATAAATAAAATGGTTACCATTCCTCGTGAAAGTCAAACCACCTCCGCTGTCACCTTGCTGAACAGTCCCTAAAAAAAAAATTTTTTTAAGTGCTACTCTGCAGCTATGACAGGAACTCCTCAAAGAGAAGAAAATATTGGGGGGAAGTATAGAGGAGGAGAAAGTATAAGGAGGGAAGTATAATTTAAATTTTAAAAAAAGGAGTGTAAAAACTTCTTTGAAGGAAGTTAAAAAAAAAAAAAAGCGTCAACACCAACCGTTGTTGTATCCAGCACAGAATTTATCATACGTCAAAAACCGTAAAAATTCTTGTGGAGATTTCTTCGTACATGAATCCCAGTCAATGTAGGGTAATTTCGCCACATTTAATACTTCAGATTCGACTTATCTTCATTTAAACCCCAACCAACAACCTGAAATAATTTTTTCAAATTGAATAAAACACACATAAAAAAAACTTACATTTCCTAGTTCTCCATTTTTAAATTGCCTTTCAGCAACCCAGTCGATGCAAACAGGCAGGACAACATTACTTAATTTAATACTAAAAACTAACCCAAGAACAGCTATATCTTGTTCATAGCTATTCCACTTTCCTCTGTATGCTCTTTGAGGAATTATGTCTTTAACCTGAAATATTTAAATCATAATAAAAAGTTCCATAATAAAACCTACTGGTATTTTTTGTTCAAAAGTGTCCTTTTGATACCAATCTCGTTTGTATTTTCCGACTGCTATTTGTATCTGTTTGACATTCTTAACTTTTTTCGAGGACTCATCATAAATGCAATGTGCAGCTAATAATTTTGTTAGTATTCTCTCATTTTTATTAGGTTTACAACCTGTTAAAACAGCATACGGAGATATAATTGTACCTCCACAAAATAGTTTGAAACGTCCATTTTCTTGATGTGTAAAGACCAACATGCCACGGATATCACCGACTTTGGTTGTCTCACCGTGGCTGATCAATGGTTGGTCTACTTGAGGACTCGGCTTTCCGCAATCTACAATAAAAATGTCATTAAAAATTCTGAGGAGGCCTCGACGAGAAATTACTCTAAGCAGGGAAATTTAATAACTTTCATAATTATATATAAGGTGAACAAAAATGAAAAGTTCAGCTCAAATGTGTCGCCTAGAGCGAGCGTCAACTGAAAAAATTTCTCTCAAAAGTAATTTTTTACTAATTTATAATCAATAAATCCCATTAGGATTGTTCGGTGAAAATTTGGTAGCAATCATACCAATAGTACTGCTGTAGCACTACTACTTTCTTAAGACAGATCGCAGTCATCGCGAATTTCAACAATGTCCTTCTGCAGGGTTTGGAACATCCATTTCCAAAGACCCTACGCTGAAAGGTGTTACAACACCTTTGAAGAAGTTATTTAAAAAAAGGATTTGGGAATAACAACACAAAATTGATCCATATTGCTATTTATTATGAAAATAAAATACATCATCCACCGGTTTTTGTTTGTTGTTGATTAGAAAAATTTTCATGTTAAAGCAATGGTTAAAGCCGATTTCAAAATAATTTAGAAAAATTTCACTGGTATAAGTCATTTTTATGTTGTTCTTTCCCATTTATTTTGAAATATCATAGTCAGAATTATGAAGGAAAGGGAATTGGAATAATGATGTACAAGTAATTTTCGAGTGGGGGTTTACCTGCGGCGCATTTGAAAAGAGGTTGGTCCCAGGTTCCGTCGGGAAGGCATTCTGTCTCTTTGAATGCTGTTTCTGGATCTCGGACATGAAAGAAGTTTTACATTTTGGCCTAACTCGTGTCCCTGGTTGATTCGGCTGCGAGCATGGCACCTCTTCTCCTTTATAAAACATCGAAGATCCATCGATTCGGAAACCAAAGGTTTACACAGTTCTGAACAGATTATAGTATGAAAAAATTATTTTTTGCTGTTCTTACTTAAACAGTTGGGAGGTTCTGGCTCCCATGTGCCATTAAGACAAAATATTTTTTTTTATCAGGCAAAACGAATCCTTTGTTACAAGAGTATGTCAAAACTGCAGTAGACGGAACTAACGTTCCGGGTACTTCCTGACATCTAGGAGATCTATCATTTGGCTGGCAACCTTGCACAATGTAATTCCCATCATCTGGACTTTCCGGAAGAGGACATTCACCACTAAAAAAAGGATTTGTACTATACACTTAAAAGGTTGAGAGTTACCTAGTATCAGGAGGAGGACGAGGTGAGGAATGTGTGGGCCTAGAAGTCGGTCTTGGTTTCTTCTTCCTTTTACAAAGTTCATCATCTTCATCAGATCCATCGCTGCAGTCAGCACATTGTTACATTGCTTGTTTTTGTCAATACAAGCGCCGTAAGCACATTGAAAACTGAACGCTGGACATCTAAAACCTTAAAAGATTAAATTTCCAAATTTAAAATAAAATTAGAACAACAAATTGTTGTATAAAATATACCTTATATTAACGCATTGAGTAATTGTCTCATCTGTACTATCATCGCAATCTCGATTACCATCACAAACAGAAAATTCGTCAATGCATTGCCCAGAAGCACAAGTGAATTCTCGTTCCCTAAAAATAAATGAATTTAAAAAAAAAGCTATTAGAACCTAGGTACTACAAAAATAGGTAGAAAAGGAATCTATCTAAAAATGTAACTTTTGTAATATGTGAAACATTCATATTTATCAAATCTAGAAATAATTTTTTTGTAATTTTAATAAAATTACATAATTTACCCCAAAATTTATAAAAATTCAATTTTCAGTGAATTTAATAAAATTGATGTTAAGAAGACCCTCTTCCAAAACCAGACATGGAAACTCAATTCAATTCTCGTTAATGATTTTATAAAATTTCAAAACATACTTGCATCGCGTGTTTCTAGGGGGAGAAGTGTTGTTGAGACAGTCAGGAAGCAGTTCGTCGGAATTGTCAGCACAGTCTTGCTTCCCATCGCATTTTGATGACCTGTCAACGCAAGCACCATATGCACAACGAAATGCATATCCAGGACACCTAAAAAAATGAGGACACTCTCATGTTCATCCTATTTTTTACTATTTAAAAAACTTACACGACGCCTAATTTTGTGCAGATTGCCTGCGTTTCATCGCTTCCATCTCTACAATCTTTGTTCCATCGCATACACCAAATTGTTCTATACATTGCCCATTATTACATTTAAATTGAGTAGACCTGAAATTAAGTTTTTTTAAATAATAATATTTATAAATAATCATTTTTTTTACCCGCACAGCCTTGACTGCCGCTTTTCCCGGGATAAGAAGGATAACGTACTACAGCTTGCTAAACCTAAAAATCAATAAATTTATTATGAAACAAGTTATTGTTTTATGCAAAATATTTTCCATGTCACCTCATTAGTCTAAAATTAACCAAAAGAGAAAGGTGTTTGCAGAAACAAAAATTAAATATTAACAGTCATTAAACAATTTTTAATATAATATTTGTTGTAAACTTACAAAATAATGATGTGAAGGCCACTAGGTTCTTATACATCCTGTAGATTTCACAGGATAAACTATTTATTTCTCGCGTTCTGATTGATTGTTGTTCTGTTAGATGTTTGCTAAATAAGAAAACAGGATTCTAGAAAATAAAAGATTGGAGATGATAACTGGAAGATTCTTGGAACGCCTGGTAATCCCCATTTCCCCCAGACGTTCGGGGTTTTTACAAGAGAAGGGGAAAAAATCCCATAATTAGTAAAAATTGATTGTAGACGGCCATTCTTCGATAACTATTTGGCCTGAAAAAAAGTTAAAGGAAGCTTCTTTTATTCTTCCTATATTTTTCGAATGTGACCTTCCAGGGCCAAGGTCAACTTAAACGTCTTGAGGGTTTTCAAGGTCTCAAAGGGCGCGTTGCATATTCCTACAGAGTAGGGCAAAATCGTATTTTATTATGATTACAATTGCGATTAAAATCGTAATCATATATTTCAGATTTTAGAGAAGTTGTATTCAAATGATTTTTATTTTTAAAAAATCATAGAATATACAAACAACAGGGTTACTGCTACTGATACGAAAAGCTCTTACTATAAATTCTTTTTATTAACACAATATTTAAATATAAACATTAATTTTTACACTATTGACATCAAAAGATTTAAGTTAAACATTTACTTTGTTAATCAAGTAAACTTTCCAATTCACGTTGAAAGTTTCGTTCAAACATTTCTTCATGATGCATTCTATTGTCATCAAGATCAGGCATATGGATGATTTGTGAAGCAGGAACCGGAGGCAATTTCTTCTTCTTTTTTGGAACAGTGATTGAGCGAGGAGTTGTCACTTTGGCTTGAATTTTCGATGGAGTTTTGTTTGGGCCGCGACTTATCTTTACGGTTTTTGACCTCTTGGTAGATAATCTGGTCTCTATCTGTACATAACTTCTCGGCCCACCATTGAGAAACGACTTCGTAAATGACGCTAATGATTAATTTTGTCACACTTTTAAAATGAGATGGGCAGACGGATTTTAACCATTCATTGTCAAATGTCTTCATCAATGTTTCAGGCATGATGAATGAGATTCTGTCTTTGAGCATGTTTTTAGGCATATTTTTTTCATATTCGACAACAGAAAGACCGATAGAGCGGACTAACTGCTGACTAGGGATCAACGTACTGATCCATCTTTAAACTCAAAACCAGTATCAGCAAATATAACCGAAGAACTGAAAATGGCGTTGCGACATTTAAAGCACACCACTTTTTTTTAAGTTCGACCAAAATCACTTCTGTTAAGTATCTTAAAGAAAAACATTCTTTGAAATGCTTAGTGACTTTATGGTTGACGAGCTTAAAAACTTTTTCCGAATTCTTTGGCCCTTCTGCAATAACTGAACTGTTCCACATTGGACAATCGAAAATTTTGCTTTTATCAAGTTTTTCCATTTTTCCGTTGTTCGTCTGCATCGCTATTAAATGATTGATGACACAATTTGAAAATGCTCTTTCAAACTGATAAAACGTGATAAGACCTCTTCTTTTGTAAAATTTCTGCATTCCGGCAAACATGCTTCTTAAAGAATCATTCGAGAGACGTCTTAATTCGAAGCTTGAGCAACCCATGTTTCTTAATTTAGACCACAAGATGAGTAAACTGCGGAGAGTTGTCGTCCAACCGTTCTGAGCGAGACTGTCTCCATGGAAGTTCCAAGATTCGATCTCTCTAGCAGCTTCGACCCAGAAGTCCATATGAGTTTGCTCACGGTCTACTTGGATCCTACATCGCAGACCATTGGCGCCTTTCGGTTTCACCGATTTCCATTTAGACTGTCAAACGTTTCATTTATTTTTCCAGTAAAATGTGCAGTCGCTAACATACTCCGGTCAAAGACACCTAAAAAAACTGTAATCAATGAATTTTCAAATAAGATACAATACCTGAGACGACAAGTTGGTTGATTGTTGAAGCCATCGAGTTGCTTAAAACATAAGCTGCTGTTTAATGGAGATCTTTGATGTCGGAAGTTCCAAATCTTGACGTTTGATTTTGTTTAATTTCGGGAACTGGTTCTGAGCGTCCAATTCATAAGCTCGTACGACATGAGACCAAGATGCCATTTGCACTTCAGGTTCATCATCAATGAAAAGACTCATTTCAATATTTCCCTGATACAACTGCTCACGAAACATCATTAAAAGATGTGCCGGATCATAAATGGTCATAACCCACTGGTCTTTGATTTCGATAAAAGGCCTTTCTTTGCACGAATCAAAGAGTTCCATTGTCTTCACAAATTATCTCTCATCGGGCACGAAGTACACATGACGGTGAGACCCATTTCTTGACAGTCATTCAAAAGACGGGTTATATGTCTCTTTAAACATCCGGCTTAATTGTACCTTTTGTGAAAAAATAACAAAGCGGTAATGACCAACTTTCTTGAAGACCTTTCAATTCAAAAACTGCTACATGATCACCGCATTCCTTAGTACGTCCTTTCAACTGTCCCATATCGCATAGGCCTTGTATTCTGTCATACTTGCTATCAAATTGAGTATGAACTTTAAGTTCTATCTCGTCAAAACTTAAACAGCAGATTCTATCCTTGGGAGTTAACTTGGCAACAAATTCTTTGACCAGGCTGCTCACGTATTTGTTCAAACATGCCCTAGTTGTATGCTTTTCCAGGGAAAGCTTAAGAGCTTTTTCACTTAGAAGATTGAAAACCACTCTGAACATTTTGTATGATGATGGTGACTTTTTATACATGGCTAAAGACTTGATTCTCTCTTCAAACGACCAACGATTGTTCTCTTGTTTGACAGCAGAATTAAGAGCGTTCAGCCCAATTATGTTTTCCGATGCAAACGTCAACGAGTTACACAAAGTTCCAATTTTTGAAACAACATTTTTATAAAGATGTTTCAACTTGTTTAATTTTTTTGTCTCTTCTGAGCGATTGTCTTCAACCTTAAATATGACTTTTCTAAATATAAGTAGCTCGTCATGACTTTTTTGTCTGCCACATTCATAAATAATTTTTTGCGTAGAAATTTCAAGTTGAGAAGGTTAGCTTTGCTTGCACTTTTAATTAAATCTCGCTTGGATTTTTGAGATGTACTGGGCTTGTGTCTGACAAATTTTGGCTTCGCCTTAGGGAGTTCCGCCGGCTTTTTAGCTTCTCTGGTTTTGGTAAGATAGGCGATTTTTTATCCAGGATTTTTTTTGTCATTAGATTCACTTTTGATTTGTCTAAAATCGATTTGATTTGTTTCATATTATTAATTTCGGAGGAGCGGACTTATCATTCGGATCACTTATTATTTTCATGGCACCGCTGTCGATTAAACTTTTAAGCTCCTTTTGTGACAAAATTAGATTTTTCACTCCGGATTTAATCGACATGACAGGAACTACTTGAGAACTTTTCGCGGATCAGAAGACGGTACAACTTTATTCGTAACTACTATATTTTCTGATATTTCTTTGATCAATCTTTTATTAAGTTCAGCTTCGCTCATTGCAGATGTAGCAACTTGATTCTGTGTACTTACTAGGGGAGTGGGTTCCGCAATGGCTTTTGCTCTTCAGGTTCTGCAATGGCATTCTGGCCTTCAAGCTCAGCAATTCCTGTCTGGCCATCAGGCTCCACAATCTGGCCATCAGTCGCTTCAGTTGCTGGACTATCAGTTTCAGGTAAAACAAGAGGTCCACTGTCAGTAGCATCGAGCATTTCTTTGGACATTTCTTGCGCATCCGAAATGTTCTGCTGTCCTTCATTTAGATCTTCTTGCAATTCTTTTAAAACCGATTCGTCGATGTCCATATCTTTTTCTAAGTCCTGGGATGTTCCGGCCGCTGCTTCTTCGTCGCCGGTGCAGTCGATGACCACGATCGGCGGCTCCTTCCGAACATGGCTCAACCTCCATAATGAAACTTTTGAAGATAAACAAACACAGGCTTATAAAATCAAATTCGAAAGTTAGTAGTTTCAGTTATATGTTTAGTGTTTACTGTTTACATTGAATGGTTATATTTCAACTTCAGTTTATATAACAGTGATGCCATCTAACTTTCCCGCCATCAATTAAGACTTTTACACCATCGACCATCGACAAAATATAAGTTATTGTGATATTAGACTTATCAAATAACTAGAAAACCGAGAAAAATACTTTGTAAAATTAAATTTAGCTTTTTATTTTCCTACATAAAATAGGACTTAGAAACTTTTCTAAATCGTCCGGATCCGTCATTTATAGTGATTTTTACAAAAATTAATAAAAATAAGTAAATTTTGTAATTCTTGTAAATTTTTTATACCTACTTCAGCTTATAGCATTATGTGCTCCTGCACTTTCAAATGTGCAAAAATTACAAAATTTACTTATTTTTATTATTTTTGTAAAATTAATAAAACGCTGGGATATTTACAAACTTTAAGTTATTGCTAAAAAGTCACTTTTTGACTAAAACGCTTTTTTATACTCTTTTTAGTGTTTATACTTTGGCTTGCACCGTACTACATATTTAGATATCGAGCGAAACTTTTTTAAACATCGATTTTCATGGTTAATTTACAAGGTCGATATGTAAAGTCGATACTTGTGCTCAGCTGTTATCTCGAAAAATTTACTGCGGTTTCTTATTAATTATTATTACTTTTTCCGTTTGTCTGGAATATTTGTGCCATTTAAATTGTGAAATGGTCGCTGAAGGGGATAGGCCGAAAACTACATTTGAAAAGTTCGGCGAAGCCGTCATAAGAAGCGTCGACGGTCCTGTTACTTGGTTTAGAAGTAAGTTCAAAAATTCTTTTATTTCACCTAAAGAAATATTTTATTAGAATCCATCGTCGAGCCGAATCAGAAAAACTACAACTGGTACCACCAGAAGTTCCGCAGAGTCCCGACCATCGACCAATGCTACACCGACGATCCGATATGCAAGTTTGAAGCCAATCAGCAATTTAGGAGAGACAAGTTCGTTTTCAGTTTGTACAAGTTTTATTTATTCCTTTTTCTTTTAGAATGGTGGAAAATGAAATTTTGAGTATCTTGAGACATCGTTATGAAGATTGTATACTCTACGAGTCGCCTGATCACATCAAATGTAAACCGCTTCATGAACAGTATGAAGAAGCCGTCACGAACTGGTTTATGAAATGTAAGCTATTTTTTATGTTGCTTTACCGGATAGTTCACATCTTAGGGTCTATTTTGCTCTCCACTAGCTAGATTAGACCTCATTGTCCAGCCTTAGGCTTTTAATGAACTTCCAGAGGATGGATAGTGGTCTCGTTCAGCGTGCTGAACACTGAAACAGCATATCGTGTTTTTCTTCTCCTAAGCACCAAAACTTGGACTTACCAAGCCTTCGGAAGAATAGAGGACATGGTTTGCTGTTTCCTCCTCCTCCAGACAAAAAAGGCAGGTGCTGTCCTCCGTCCTGTTCTTTGAAGGAAAGTAGGTTCAGTCGCTTAAAGTGTGGCAAGTGCTCTTTTCTCTCTTTACACATCTGTAAATTTGGCTGTAGAGTTCAGGGCCCTTGCTGGCTAGTTTGTCAGCCTTCTCATTGCCCCTCTGCCCTCATTTCCGCCCATCTCTTTATCTGGGGTCCTTTCAGTTGAATTGCGACCATAGACCATTCAGGTGTAACAATTAAAGTGGGACGTATGCAAATGCACTTTGATGGGAAGATTATATATTATATATTGTATATAGTATATTTGTAACTCAACATTGTATTTCTGACTAAATGCATGGAAGCAATTTTCCCTTATTTTTTCTTCATGGGCGCAATCCACCTGTTTCTATAATCACTTAATCCGCTGACCCTTCAGGTAAGGAATATGTTGGGTGAAATCGGAATACGGTGGTTGATTTTCTCTCATGAATAACTAATGTTTTAGATGGCGATCTGGGTTTCTACGGAATGCAGAAACTGCTTTGATGAAGCAGAAACATCGCGTTGTTTGGGAAAGACGTCATGGACCAGTCGGCTCGGAGTCAAAGAAAGCGTTTAAAACCTATTTTGTTAGTTGTAAATAACTCATGTTTATTGATTTAGAATATGTATTGTTAAAATACAGTTTGTTGATTTATAACGTTTTTTTCTTATTAATTTTAAGTCGGCTCTTGATTATACCATTGCCTATTTTGACGAAGCAAAAAAGTTTCTGCTTTTTATAATCTTTAAGCTATCAATAGCACTCCGGGTAAAAGACACCCACCCAAAAATCCAATCGCTAAAATCCTTCTACAGCAGCCAGAAAAAGTTATGATATCAACTTCCCCACCCTCCGATAATATCGCTACGCGCCAATGGGAGCACTGGCGCTTCATCTCTCCTCTTTCTCTACAGTGTACATCGGAGGGGGGGGGGGGGAGTTGATATAACTTTTTCTGCTGCTGTGCATGGATTTTTGCGATTGATTTTTAAACCAGTGGCTTCATTCCGTATGACTTTTGAAGGGCACCAGACAGAACATTTTACTATATTCTCAAGAAACTTTTCTAGTAAAATAAACCGTCCTAATATGATTTTTTTGCAAACCTTGACCTGGTCAGTACTGCGACAATAAGTAAAAAACAAACACACACTTTAAAAGCAAAATCAAATTTAATTTCTCCAGCTACCTTCGCTCAATAAATACCTAAGTCATTTCTGAGTTTAAATTAGCAGGGGATTATTCATAATTGTTGTAGAATATCCCAAACTACACATGATTGGTTATTCAAGGTTATTTCCTTCTTGATCTCTAAACCTGTTTGTGTAAAACAGTAGTTTCATTGATGAAGACCTAAGATTAAAATGTATTCCCTAAATTATAAGAGCACCAGAATGAAGGAACTATTATTTATTGTTTTCACCACTTGTGAGTACTATTTTTTTAAAGAATAAATAAATAGATAATTATTCATTATGAAGGAATATAATAAAAACAAAAAAAATTTAATTCACATATTAAATCCATTAAAATTGTTAACAAGATAATTTTTGTACATACACAATGCTCCAAATAATCAAATTCGCTTATTGAACAATTAATTTGATTCAAGTTGGAGGTATCGCCGGTGAAATAATATCTTCAAGAGGGCTTAATTGCCTGTAAGGATATTTAATCACAAAAACAGCAATTTAACCTTTAATTTTAGCTATACCGAGTTTAAATGTTCAAATTCAGCGAGTTGTATTAGTAACGTAGATCTTTGTGATGGAGTGAAAAACTGTGAAGATGGCTCAGATGAGACATTATCTGTCTGCGCTCCGTTGATCGGAAGGTACCATTCATTGTGAAAAACTATTTTTGCAATTTTTATCATATTAGATGCCCTCCAGATCATTATCAGTGCACTTATGGAGCTTGCGTAAAAGATTTTAAGCAATGCGGTGAAAAAGTTCGATGTACGACTTCACAACAAAGCTGCGCACAATGCGGGTAATATTTAAACATTTATGTACCTAATAAAAATTTCTTTTAGTAATGCACGATTTGCTTGTGGTACTGGCAAGTGTATACCTTTGACATTGATTTGCGACGGTTATCCAGACTGCGAAGATGGTTCTGATGAAAAAGCAGACGTCTGTTCCACAAAAGTGTATTAAACTTTTTCTTTCTAACTTAAAAATTAATTTTTATTGCTTAGGTGTGAAAAAGGAGAATTTAGATGTGATTATGGTGGTTGTGTAAAGTTGACTAGGAAATGTGATAGAATAAACGACTGCGCTGACGGTTCTGACGAAAACGACAAAGATTGTTTAAGTTACAATCCATATATGCCATGCCAGGCTTACCAGTCGAAACAGCGACTAAACATTCACCTTATCAACCAGTTCTCCCAGAATTGAAGTAAAGTTTTTATTTTTGTTAAATTTATTAATATGTCTTTGTAGAGATAGTTGTACATTGCCACCGAAACCAGATGGTGGAGATTACTCAATTGTCGGTTGTGAAGGGGCCGATTGCTTTTTGAGGGCAGGCGAAAAAGTTGGACCGTTGACAAAATTAAATTATGTTTGCTTTCAAGGTTATCAATTGTCGGAAAAATATCAAAGTTCTTACTGCTCACCTCCGTTGTACACTTGGGATCCAGATCCTCCATCATGTCTAAGTAATTCCAAGTTCATAAAGGATTTTTAATATCAATGTAATTTTAGAAACGTGCAAAAGTTTAGCATCAGACTCATTAGACCTCGAATGTTACTACAAAGGTGGTCCCATACCGTGCAACTCCACCATATTGCCAGGCACTATACTCAGAGCGAGATGCAAAAGCGCTTACTATCTGGCTGACCCGTCTTCAACTTTTAATGAAACTTATTGCCTTCCTGATGGGAACTGGGAAAAACATTTATTCAAGTGCAATATATGTGAGTTGGTACAAAATATTTAAAATTAAATTTCGTTCGTAGATTGCGGGAAGCCTTTCTTAGAAGGTGCACAGCCGACGATTGCTGGTGGTTCAAAATCCAAAGTCGGACAATTCCCATGGCATGCGGCCTTTATTTTAAAACACCCACTGGATATGAAAAACCTTCATGTGGAGGAAGTGTTATTACCCCACATATTGTACTAACAGGTACGTTTTAATAAAAATACAACTTCGGTTATAGCAAAAAGTAATTTTTTTTTAGCTGCACATTGTGTCTTTTATACACAGTCCGCTGTTCTCAGAACTCCGGAATCGGTTAAAGTAGCTGTTGGCAAATACTGGGGAGATTGGAGCCGTCATGAACAACATGAGCAAAAAAAAGATGTATAGACTTCTGTATAGAATTTAAATTTACTATACAAAAATTTATAGGTGAAGCAAATAGTGCCTCATACTAATTATGAAGGAAATATTGATAAATATTTATATGATATCGCATTAATTAGCTTGAAAGAATCGATACTACTAAACAACATGGTTCATCCAATTTGTTTAGATTGGCAAATGACTGCACCGCCTAAACAAGGAGAAACGGGAGTTGTGAGTTAAAAATAAAATGGTCGCAAAAAGTAAATTTTTTTAGGTTTCAGGATGGGGAGAGACGCAAACAGAAACGAGCAGCCCGGAGCTTCTATATTAAATTGAAATACATGACCATAAATCATGCAGGGAGAGAGTAAGCACAGTTTACAGTCCATACGTGACAATCGACAAATTTTGCACAGAGAACGATCTAGGTAATTAAATAAATAATTAGTAATTACTAATAATTAATATCTAAATTCAGGGCAGGGGAGTGGTGTCTTGTTTGGTGACAGCGGAGGGGGTTGGTCTTTACCAAGAGGAGACAGATACTACATTTACGGGATTGTCAGCGTAAAACCTGACACAAACAATACCCAAGATAGACGCCTTGCAGGCTTCACTTCAGTTCTCTTCCACTTAAATTGGATACAATCAACAGAATCATCGATGAATGAAGCCAGGCGTTTTGAAAATCAAAAACAAGGAATTTTGTTAACTTATAAATAAGTTATACACATATGTAAAAAAATTACAAATAAACAAACTTCTTTTATTTATTTTTAATTACAAAAAAAATAATGTAAGAACATAATTAAAGAAAATAATTACTTGAAAAGAAAATGATGTAAATTTGGAGAAAAATTTTTTATAACTTTTTTAAACCTAAAACTGAAGGTTTTACTGGAAGTACAATTTTTTTAATGAATACTTCTAATTAATATGAAATCACCCGGTTTGCAAAGGAAAAAAAAAAAAAAAAAATCATTTTTCATGGGGGATATAAAAATGTAGTTTTCGACTGGTTCTTCGAAAACATTGGAGCATGTGGTAACTTCGATTTCCTGGGCGAACTCAAGATCCTTGACTTCGAATGACTGTTCCAAGCAGTCAGAGTTTTCACTGGAATTCTAATAGAAAGTGATCAAATTTAAAAAGGCCTTCGGCAACAAATTTTAGTGGATTTTAGGGGAAAACAAAGCAGAAAGTCAGTATTTTTTGAAGTTGATGACAAAAGAGGTCATCAAGCTTCTCTTTGAAAAGTTTATACAAATAATAATATCTTGTAATCTAAACTTACAGTTTCAAAGGATGTTCCAGTTCCACTTGCATTAGAAACTTTGAACGATTGCTCCAAGCATTCTTGGTTGTCCCCAGTATTCTAAAAATTAATTAATTAAAAAAAAGCTTTATAACCATGAAAAGCCTAAAACTTACAGTTTGAAAGGATGTTTCACTCACATCCTGAAGAATCTGCACATCTTGATTTTGTCGATTACAATCTTCAACGTTTTCCTCATAGATTATTTGGTGCTCATACAAATTAGGCTAAAAGAAGAGAAAAACTAAAACTTGTAAAAAAAAGCACAAAAGGGTGCTGTGGTTGAGTGTAAACGAGCACGATTTTAACGAACCTGAACGTTTGTTTCATAACATTCAAAATACTGCGGAAAAGGCAATTTAGAATAAGTCTGAGTTCTAAAGTCTGAATGAACAGGCGCACTCTGGCTAGGTCCGACGATACTTTCATAATAATCAGTTTCAGTAGCACTTCGTGTATCCGAACCAGGTGAAGGCAATATACGCTCTTCATTAATAGAACTAAAAGGAATTAGATGAAAGCCTTTTTTAAAATTTCTCACTTATTTCCTCCTTCTGTAGAATAGACATTCTCTCCTTGAGCATAAGGTATGAATTCTTGGATGTATTGAAAATTGGTCGGGCAAGTAAAAGTATGCTCTTCCTGGGCCAATATGTTAAATTCTGGTAACATAACTCCAGTGTAACGTGATTGGCTATTGGATAGGTAGTCACAAACTGCTCACTCTGTTTAACCTAAAACGAATTTATTTTTAAACAAAATTTTTTTTCCTTAAAAGACAAACTTACAGTATAATGAGTCTCATTGGCACCGTAGAAGTTAGGAGCAAAATGTTCATAGTGTTGGATACTTCAGATATACTTGGATACCTAATAACAATAATAAAATCACAAAATTTCCCAGTACTAAATTTTCCTCAACCGGACAAACCATGCAGGGAGTATCAATAACTTCTTTTGATTAAGTTCAAAATGTTCATAACACCAGATGGAAAATTCAGATAGATGACTTAATGTAAAACCAAAATGCTACAAACCTGGTCATCGAATTTTCAATTGCAACATGGTTCTGATATGCTTGGTAAGAATCGCCTGTTGAACTATTCCTCCTGAATAGCTGTATCGCTGTAATCAGAAGTTGTCTTGTTAAGTTATAATTTAATGGTCATCCGAATTCCTATGCATACTCTGCTGTTGCGAAGGATTGGTAAAGCCCAGGAGTTAAGGAGAAGAAAAACCCAGCCAACTAATTAAAAGCCTGTGGCTGGACTGTGGAATTTGGCCCATATACATAAGCAAAATCAAAGACTTACATTCATTGCCTCATTAATCTGTCTCCTTTGAACATTATCGAAGTGAGTCTGCGAGATGAGATTTTTCAATGCTTCAGGAGGTAGCGAAAGTAAAGAGCGGATATCTTGGACACGGTAAGGGTACTCTTTCGATGAGTGCGCAGCCTGAAACTAAAGGAAAACAAGAATCAAAATAAAACATCAAGTTTTATAAATTACGTTAGGCGAAGATTGATGGTTTGGTCTCATACGACGTGCATCCCAGTAGTCATGGCCATCATCCTCAAATGACCTTTTCTTGGGTCTCACGCCATCTCTGTTCACATCCAGATTAAGATGACGATACCCAGCATCTTTGTTCGCCAACTTTTCAGACTTCCTTTTAGCCCTTTCCTGTTTCTGCTCAGCAAGAATTTTCTGCACCAATTCTTCATTACCTCCTCTCCTCGCTTGAATAATGTCCACTAGTAAATTATACTAAACAAAAACATAATTGGAATTAAAACATAACCAATGTTTACATTCAAATTTGCATTTTATTTACTTTTAGTAATAAACAATATTCTTAAAAAGGTATGTTTTTGTTGTAACACAAAACGTGGACTCACCTTCAAATTGCCCGGTAAATGGAGCCTTTTGGCGATCGCCTGCAGTTCCCGGTAACTCATTGTCGGGTCTATATGAATTTCCATATTTCAAATTCATCAAATTCTAATTTAATTTTTAAAAAATAGAATATCCAACTTTTAATCACTTGTTAATAATTATGGTAACCGCTGATCCTGGAGATTTACAAGGAAACAGTCGATATCCTTCTTCGACATGAAAAAACACGAATTTCATGAAATTCGAACGCCAATTCAAAAGTAATTGCAGATTTTATTTAATATATAATATTTTATTTTTTAAATAATTCAATGGATATATACGAAAAAATTAAGTTTATTATTTTAATTTTTCAATAGAATTGAAAATATGATATTGCCAAAAATATTAATTATGGAGGGTTTAATTATGAAATGAAAAACTAAACTATTGAAAATACATATATTTTTTATTACAGTCATAATTTAAAAAATAAAATAAATTAATATCCGTACAAACTGTAAAATTTTGTGAAAATGAGCGGGAAACCTTGCTTGCGCAGCATCAACTTCCTTAGTTTTTGTTTACTTAGTTCTAAAATGTTTTTTTCTCTTTGCTTATTAAAGCTTCCGCTTTCGCTTCTCCGTGTATGTTGGTGGCGACGCAAATGTAAAGTCCTTCGTCGATGTCCCTCAAACCGACGATTTGCATCCATGATGTGACCATTAACGGCTCGGGACCTCCTCTCAACTGGATCGCCGTCATTTGGTCATCTCCTGTAAGTAGATATTATGTATGTAATTTATTCTGCATGAAATGTAATTTTTGCCCGAAAAACTAGAAAACGAAAAGATCTCTTAAGTTTGAAATGTTGAGGGTATACATCAAAAATCTTTTTTTAATTTTTCTCAAGAGCCTATACTAAAAGATTAAGTGCGTGGATCAGGAAACTGGCGTCCGCGGGAGACCGGGAGCCCACGGAGTGTCTTTGAAAATTAGTAGCGAGAAGTTTGTGCGGTTTCGCCCGTTCCGCTTTGCCTGGCTGAGCTAAGAATCTGCATTTTTTCTCCCTTGGTATTTGAAAAAAAAAAACTTTAGCTTTTATACGAGTTTTCCGGTCTCTTCCCCTCTTGCCCTTCTTCTTTTCTCATGGCTAAACCCATTTTATATGGTTTTTGGGCGTTTTTCTCCATCTTATGGTCAAAAACAGTTGTTTTGTTACAGTTTTTGGGGGATCAGGTGCATATGCTATCTTGGGCGTTTTCTGTGGTCTTTTGGCAGAGGAAAGAAAACCAGGTTGTTTGGGGGAAAAATTCTGAGGTTTCTACACTTGTTTATCTATGTGTGAATCTCCTTGTCCCTCCGCCCTGTATAATAGATGAGTTCTATCTAATTTTTTTCGGTGTTTCCATATTTCTTCTTACCTGGTAGAATCTTCTTATGGCCTCGTTTTCCCACAAAATGCCATACGATGGACGGCACTGGATTTCCTCTCACTTCACAATCAAGCGTTAGAGGCTGCCCGATTGCAAAGTTTTGTGACTTGAAGCGCTTATTATGGTAGGAGCTGTTAAAAAGTGAATGTAAACAATAACTGGCCAAGTAAACTTACGCATGTCACAGACACCCCATTTTTTCAAGCCGGATTGCGTTTTAGCATTCAGATCGCATATCGAGTCGTACGTTATCCCATCTTGACCGCACACCGGTCTTTTGTCTTGTTTACAAGTGCATAATCTCCCTTCAGACTTAAAAAGTAATAGATTTAAGTGTTTTTTAAAAGTTTAACTTACGGATGTGTCGCATATGAATTCTTTTGAACATGGACGAGTGTCTGAACAAGGCTCTCCGTGAGTGCCGGCGCATATTCCGTCCCGGCAGCAACCGCAAGGGTCCTCATTTGTACTTCACACGTTTCAGGACATTCTTGAATTTTACATTCCCCGCATTCCAAAGCGAGAAAAGCTTTGAAGGAAACGAAATACGCAAACACGAGCACTCGCAACATATTCGCTTTGGTTTCTTTCATTTAAAAAGGGTCACCCGTTTATATTTTTCCCTCTCTTTTCCCGCATCATTCCGTTTCAATTAAACACTAGTTCTAAGAAAACTAATGAAAACCACGACTTTTCTTAAGATTAAATATGGTTCCTGTTTATATAAACGACTGGGATCTTAAGGATTTTTTCAATTTTAGATAAGACTTGTATCTAGCATATTCAATACCATACTTACATTATCTGTGTCCCGTAAATAACGAACCGCTATTGATCCAAACTGGAAGTGACCGGAAATATTTTTCTTATCAAAATGATTTTCTCCGATAATGTGTGCATCGTAAATTAAATATCTGGTATCATGAGGTCATTTATTCTAAGGTCGTGTATAATGATTTTTAAAAATCTTTAATTGCATCGTTACTTTTCGGACGTTTTGTCATCTTCGATATTTGGTGCAATAGATCTGGCCCTTGCTGTTTATGGGAAAAGTTTTTTTCGACGCCAAAATGTTCTATCTGGTGCCCTTGTTGAGTAAAGTCACGCTGATTTCAACGAACAGAGGGGGTGTCAAAAAGCAGTTTTTATCAAATGAAAACTATGAAGCTACTATTTATTGTAGAAACCTTCTATATTTTTCTAACAAAAAGTGTTAGCACATAACCCCGCTAGGCCTTTTAACTTCCTTAAAGAAGTTATTGTGATACCCCCACGTCGGGTTTTTGGGGAAGGGTCTTCCAGACCCCGGAGGGTAAAATCGAATATTGATCTTTACCGATCTCAACTTTGTCTGTGGTTCCGGCCGGCCGTAGCATTTTTTTCCGGAACACTATACGGCCACAGTTTTCATCCGATTTTCACCAAATTTTCACACAAATTTCTTTAGCCGGTGAAGAAGAATGTAACGAGGGCGATTTTTGAATTTCGAAAAAATGGCGGAGTATAAAAAATTCGCTGCGGCCGAACCGTTGGTCCGATTTTCACCAAATTTTCACCAATTACTCCTTATATTTTTTACGAATTTTTTTAGAGCAATTAAATCCATGAACGTTTTTTTTTCTAACTTCCTATTTCGATTGAATTAAGCGATTTTCCTTTAAATATTTCACTTTAGTGAAATGAGTGAAAAGCACTCAAAAAGGAGGGTTGTCTGCAGTCATTATTAATGCAAAGAGTATTAGGCTCGCTGAAGGACAGGATTGGAACTTTGATTAAGCCTTGTTTCGAATTTCACCGCGCAAAAATAATGCAAACATAAAAGCTTATGTTTGATGAATAAGTATTTCGAATTTTCATTTTCTTTTTATTAATTAAACAGCCATGGTTTTTCGTTCGGGAGATCTTTCTTTTCTTCCTGCAAATTAATAATTAAAATCGTTTCGTTGTATCAACGTGCCTTGTTCGATTTCAAGCGGAAAAGCTACTACGATCGCTGCAGCGAAAAAGGCCGATAATCCACACGATAATGCCAGTGCTAGTTGATAATACATCGTTTGTCCCGGAGGTTTTCTAGTAAGCAAAGCGTTAAAAAAATAGTATAGAAGTTTTTTTCACTTTCTCAAAAAGAACGATATAGTGATACCTTGGTAGATGGTTCAGGAAGGGGTCTCTCATTCTATTGAACCAGTTGACAGAAAAAATTTCTTGTTCTCAGGAGAAGAAGTTGAAAAGTCACTGGCGTTATCTTAGTTAAAAACCCTTGTAAAAAGTTAACACAACTACATATTATGTAGGGGTTTTACACATTTAGGAAATGTGCTTGTTCACATCTTGTAACCTTTAAAATGAGCCCTGAAAGGACCCGAGCGGATTGTTCGTTTTCGAGTTATACCATTGAATTTACAGAAAAACGCGATGTTTTTTGCTTATCACTTTCACTTTAGTTCCTTCAAAGTATAAACTGTGCGGCCTCAGTCAGATTAGTTTTCAACAGTGACTTTTCAACTTTTTCTCCTGAGAGTCAGAAAATGTCGATTTTTCAATTTTTATGCCTTTGAAAGTTTGCTGACCGGACTATCTCTTTGTCAGGACGATGTACTTACAAAACTTGTATTACACAAATGACGATTCCACAAGATGATTTGTCCAAAAAAGTCATAATACCGTAAATAAAAGCGCTGTTTTCGGTATCGTGACCCACCAAATCCGTCGTTGCCGCCAACGCTGTCACCAGCATAACCGAATTTGCCGAGCCTGTACAGAATGTTAAATGGGCGTCTTATTGCGAAAATTTCTCACCCAAGAGAACAGCCACGAAAAATATTTGTTCAGATTTGTACTGTGGATTGTCGGAATGAAATTGAATCCAGATCGAAGCAATCGCTGCGAGAACTGCCCCAAATGAGAACGTGATCTGCAATTATACTATTTATAATTCATATCCCCCATACAGTAATTTGCATTAAGGATTATGCTAATGTTTGGTAATTATTGGATTCTGTTTATTTACTTTTTTACCGAATCTTTCGTTCAATACTCCTGTAAATAAAGATGCAAATAATGCAGCTGTGTACATAGTCAAAGGGACTAAAGCGATGTTTGCTACGCTCATATGAAGCGCATCGTGTATATAAAGCGGAACCATTGCTTGCATTATACTACAGTAAACTCGAGTGCACATGTAAAAGCATCCGATCCGGTAAAGTTGCCATTGTTTTAAAATATCAGCGATTGTCTTCTTTTTTCTGACCGACTGAACGTGAGCGGGGTGCTCTTTAAATTTATACTCTTGTATCGTAAAGAAAAATATCAAAGAAGTTATCCCACCGGTGACCATCACGACAATAATGACGGCCTAAAATCGATTTTTTGCGTGTGTTCCTTGTTATTTTTTACTTGGAATTTCCATATGTCCTTTTTCGTCAGTTCTCCTTCGTCGCTCGATATTTGGCTACCGACTCGGAGCACGACTAAAGTCACGATGTGCACAGCGAGGTTCGATATCGTTGTAAATATTTCTCAATGCTAAAAGTAAGGTCCGTTCTTTTGCCGAGTAAGTCAATTCCGTCACGAGGGCCAAATGGACCGTGGCAACCGCTGCCCAGCCCATCTGGAACAGTATAATAATACAGCAATAATAAAAAAATTGGAAAAACTGATTTGTCGACGAACAACCAGGACACTCAGAGTACAGCAAAGGCAATGACGTCATCGTTATACACGTCCCTAAAAACTCCATTGTTCAAACGACCTATTTTATAACTTATTATACCCAGAAAATACCATGATTTTCGTTTTCCGAATCTTGAAAAAAAATTAGGTTATACGAGTCAGATATGTAGCCGATTCCAGGTGTGCATATCGCATCGATTAGCTGTCCTAGAAGCATCAAATAACCGGAAACTTGTGACGGGAACTTGACTATGTATTCGAAAAACAGCAACGTGTGAGCCAACCAAACCGCGTTACTTAAATCATTGAATACGTGCCCCACTGCATATCCGACTCGAATTTTTCCTGTAATTTTGCTACTCATTTCCAAAGAAGAATTTAAAGAAAATTCAAAACAAATGTTTAATTTATATGGCGGTTTAATCAGATAATCTCACGTTCAAAGATGTTCTACTAGATGGTGTTGGCGCTGGTTAATGATATTTCTAGTTCTCTCGCTTTCTTTTGTTATTTAAAAAGTTTTGTGATTTTTTGGTCCGACCAATTAAAAAATTGGTGGGTGAATTTCACCTTTCATGAGGTTGTATTGTGCCGACCGTCCGTCGCCAGTTTTTTCCTTCACGGTACCTTGAGAATGTTAAGTTTTTTGTTTGTTTTAAAAATGTCCGGGATGGGAGGTGATAAAGGATGCAAAATTACAATACAAAAAATTTATTTATACGAGTACTACATTATATTTTCATGTACGACTCTTTTAGGTCTGACTTTTGGATTACATTACTTAATTCTAGCATGCTAAAACATATCTTGGAAATACATAAAATACGACTATTAAAATATCCACGTCTCTTCCCATTAAAAACTTATTGAATATATTTTTTTCTTCACTACCTCTTAAAATATTTAAGACACATGATGAAAAAGTGATTTTTATTAAGATTGTCACTTTACTGTCGATTATGGCAACTTGAAACTAAGTAAGCTTTCTCACTCTTCGTGTTCTTTGATATTCTACCACCACGGGTTGAAGGTTGAAAATAAAAGAGTGCATTTTTTAAAAAGACAAAGTGGGTTAAAGTGAAGCTGCGTCGGAAACGTAGATAAAGGTGATTTAGATGCAAGAACGTACTGGGTCAAAGGTTAAACAGAGTTCTAAATTAACATTTCCGAGGCATTTCCATGAAGTAGCTAACAATAAAAATACAGCGCTTTTCTCATTTGTATTGACCTTTTCAAGCTATTTTGTTTAAATTCAACGCGTTTGTCCCTTCCTAGGATCTTTTCTCTAATCTAATTTTCAATATTATATATTCTAGAATAAAGAGGAGAGTAAAAGGTTTACAATTAATTTTACATCACAATTGACTTCTAGCCCACAAATAATACATTGATCTCTGTGATTATTTGGACGATAAAGAAAATATATAAAAATGAGCATTGTTTCTTCTTGCTGTTGTTTCTCTAACACTGATACATTTTTCAACAAATAAAATGAATTTAATATGATACGTTTTTTTACAATAAAAAGAATTTTCAATCTCTCATTTTAGTTTTAAAAATATAACATTCATTCTCATATTTTTTTGTTAAATTTTTTAGGTATGTATAAAATTTTTTTCTATTTTTTGTTTTAATTGAAAATTCCAAAATTAATCTTAATAATTCCAAAGCGTTTAATTATAAAATTTTGATATTTTTTGTAACGTGTTTTAAGATGTAGGTATGTAGTTGTGTTTAAAAAAAAAGTCCATTTTAAAAGTAGCCCGCAACGTTTAAACTTGTACTTTTTTGATATCCTGACAAACAATCAGTGTTATTGTCATTTAATGTACAAGATGTAAAACGGCGAATTCGACAATTTGGCGTTGAATGAGGATTATTTACAGAATTATTTTTTTGGACGGCTACCATACCGAGGTGCAGTTGGCGTTCGGAGAGGCGCACCATCTGAACTGTCTTAAAGGCGGGCAAGGGTTTCCTCCTCTTCTTGCCGGACGGAGGACCGCCCTCTCACGCGACATCTCTCCGACACCGCAGCTTGCCGAACAGCCGCCCCATTCTCCCCAGTCACCGACTTTGCAGTCTTCCCTCTAAAACGTTTGAATTAAAAATTAAAAACATTGTCGTAAATTACTTATTTCTTGTATTTCGTTTTCCTGTGTGAGAATGTTTATTAAACGTTTCTGAATAGCGTTAACTGCTATGTCATCGATAGTGTCTGTGGGTACGATGACGAAAGCGCCTCTCGTTGGCAACGGAGGTCTGAAAAAAATTTTTAAAAACATTATTTTCTATTCTTACATAAAATTATCCATCGATGTTGTTTTTTGTTGCATTATTATTCTTCTTCTTTTCTTTCTTCTTCTATCTCTTGCTGTATCGCTTCGTTCCCTTGAAATACGTTGATCGTGTTGTGTTGGTCTGATTTTACGATTTCGTATTTTTTTTCGTCTTCGCTATGATGAAATATCTCGCTGATTTCGTATTCTTTGATCTAAAAAATAAATAAAAATACCTAAATAAGTATCGAGGTATAAAAAACGAATGTCCTTTCCCGCCAGGCCACGCGTTTCGCGGGGAACAGCCCAAATTTCTCCCTACTATCGAAACATTTTTTTCCCAATAAATTATGTATAAATAGGTATAACGAGTATATTTTAGTGAAGATCGGACAATGGTACAAATAAAAACAAAAAAACAAAATAAAAACTTTTTTTTTTTGAGGAGGTATCTAATTTTATGATTTATCCAGGGATTTGAGCAAAGCCAGGGTTGGATTCTAATAATGAAGAATAATACCCAGAATGTAAATCAAGGTGGTTTATAAGGAAATTAAACTGCGTTCAGCGC
>JACGAQ010001422.1:0-60360 GCA_014119065.1 Orius insidiosus | reverse complement strand
GGAATTTCCACAGCAATATTTCCAAAAAAAAAAAAAAAGATTATGATTTATGAATTATGATCGACATAAATAAGTATGTTGGTTTTTTTTCTTATATCTTGTTTGAACATTAGGAGACTTAAAAAAACGAAGACTTAAGATGAAAATCGATATTTTTTTTTCCGACATGTTGCACATGATGGAGATCTGAGCGCTTTTCAACCTTCCATTTCAACTTTCCCATAACGGACAAAGAAGATAAAGGTTAATAAATTGACCATTGACGTTTTGCTATCTTGCCAAATCTGATTTTAAAAACAGATTCCTGCTCTAAATACTTTGTCTGCAAACATCTGAATCCCGCAGTGCCAAACACAACGCAATGGTCGCTCGTTTAAGAAAAAAAAAAAAAACTAACCTGAGCAACTTTTTCCCCCATGTTAGGCGTGTGGAGTGCACCCTGGAAAAATTTCGCCGAGCCATTGTCCTGCATAGAATACTAAAAAACAATGTTTTACATGAAATCGAATTTTAACTATTGTTTTTACCTTGTGTCTTATACTTTCTGATGCTAAATTACTTAATGAGGCCGTCGGGTCCCAAAAGGCTGAAGTCCGGTACCTTTGAAGGTCTGATTCCGAACTTGTTATAGGGAAACATTCGCGACGTGATTTCTCGTCGCTGAAACAAAACAGCAAAACATTTTTAAACTTCAAACACAATCATTTCGTACGGTTAATAAGATGCCTAATGAAAAAAATAAATAAAGCATCAATTAACAAAATATTAATATTTACATTTTTTAATAAATTACATAGTATTTTTTTTCTAAATAAAAGCTAGAGAAAACTGAAACCTATTCTACTGTTCCTATAAAAAATATACATGATGTAGGTACATACTAAAAAATTTTTAAAAATTAAATCTAGTTTGTAGGTTGATAATATTAAAATTCAATGAAACTTCCCATAGCGTATACAATAGGCGGACACCTTCCAGACTCGTTTTCCCCGTAAAATTCTAAATCTTCTAATATCAGGACACGATAAGTGCTTTTGCCTTGAAATACTTTTGATATAAGGAGGGAAAAAATAAGTAGAACCTATTGAAACGATAAATACAAAAATCACAGAACAAGGAAGTTAAAAAGTGAAAGATAACTTAGTAAAATTTTGGAGTTGCGATATTAAAAAACAACGGATTTGGCATTCTAAAAAAAATTATTGACTTCTTTAAAACTCTTTTCTTCTATGTTTTATAATACCCATTTTATTTTTAAATATTATTCGGAAACTTCTCATAAAGGGACACTTTTCATTGGCGGACAATTTTTTGATCCACATCAGTGTCCGCCTATCGGAAGTTTCACTGTAAATGTTTCTGCATATTTCCCATTCCCCATCAAACTAACCTCACACTCGGGCCTCTTATCTCAGTAAGCAATTGGATACAAAGAAATTTTTTTCTCCATTTTCATATTGTAACCCATGGTATGAAGGAAACCCATTCTTAGGAGCAAAAGAGTTTACTTTTTTGTTATTGAAGTTTTGAAGTGAAAAACTATTATTTTTTAAAGGAAAAATTAAACATCCTCTCTGCTTAAAACGGCTAAATTAGCTATAATAATAATTAAAAAACCAATTTTATAAAAGAAAATCATTTAAAAAACCGTCATGCAGTGCTTAGTTATCAAATTCAACGTAAGTATATATTCTGGCAATTTTTATTATGAGTGCTCGGAAAAATATTAATTTTTTTTTCGTGACGGTGGAAAATTTTTATTTTAAAACAATAAGCGAAGCCGAATCTGATTCCCATCAGTAAGCAAAAATAATACGGAAATGAAAAGGAATTTTATTTAAAATAATAGATTAGAATGTTATTTACCATGTTTAAAATTAAATAAAAACCTTATAGATACTCCAAAAATAAAGGTTAAAGGAAGAATGGAATAAATGTTCGTTTAAATTTCACTTCCCTGTGCTTTTTTTATTTGGACAAGAGTACACTTTTTATCAAATTTTCAGGCGGTTTTCTAGATTTTTCATCCTGTAAACCCTCTACATATTTAGTTTTGGTGTTTTATTTGGTTTTTGGCCGAAACGCCGTATCGTAGGGGGATTTCTAGATCATAGCGACTATCTAAAGATAAGATAGAAATTGGAAGTTTAAAAAACACCTTTGGTTAAATATGAGGGCTGATGATGAGTTTTGTACTGGGTGTAACACGATAAATGTTGAAGGGGGGGGGATTGTTTTACAGCTTGATATAATATTATGTATGAATAAATGAATAAAATATTATTTAACTTTTATTGCATTACACGATTTGTAGATGTATAAACTTTAAAAGTAAAATAAAACTAAATAAAATCAGGCGAATATCTTTGTAAGGATTAGCTGGATCGAAAGCTTAAAGCGTGCAAAACAAAAAAATGCGGCTAAAAGTGAATCTCATTTTTTTTCTCTTTATTAATTGTTTAAAATTTCAAAATAAAAGAAATAAGCGGAAGCCATTTCTTATAATTCCTTTAAAATTCTCAGTCATTTTCTTTGGGTTCATTTTACCTTCAGAAAAATTATCGAGAGTATGCGGTCTGAGTCTGGTCGGAATGTCTTCTTGAGTTTTCGCACTCGGAACTGGACAAGATATACACTTTGTACCTTTTTATCTTCAAAAAATTAGGTGAAAAAAATAGATTGAATAAAAAATTTTTTTTATTTAGAGTGGGGAAAAATAAGTTTCGCCATCCTTTCTAAGTCGTCGCAAAATTTTTTAATTTAAAAATTTGACAAGAGGATAACGAATGAAACAGAAGATTTTCTCAAATAAAAATTAAAGTTCAAAAAGTGCAAACAACAATGACAACATTGACTTGGGACATAAGCGATTATTTACAAAACCAAAAGACAAAAAAAGGACCCAACATTGAATAACGCAGGCAAAAAAGGAAAAAAAAAATCAAGGTTCCATTAAGATCGGAATCGATATTGAACTTGGCAAAATTAAAGGGAAGGAAGAACAAGAAAGTTAATAAGAAAATTAAATTGAGTTATCTAAATGGATGACTTACGGACGGAGCAAGTGGCGCTTCTTGCGGGCGGCCTCGGCTCCGGTGATCTCGAGACCGCCCTCCGACCCGAAATTCCGTCGAGCGAACTTGCATGAGGCTTCTCCTGTATCCCACACTTGTGAAATCTGAAAGAAAAAAACACTTCATAAAAGCACTATTTGTTCGCAACCGACTGATCGGATTCTTAACGAGCGAATCCATTTTGAATATGTCGTAAGGAACAGACCTATATACCCTAACAAACAATTTAAAAGCCCTAGGTAGAAGTAATACACGTTTTCGTCTTTCATATAAAACGGACGACCAACACCACTAAATATTTTCGTGTTTCTGAAACATGAAGCTTCTCAAAGAGAAAAAAACTTTCAAATTCAGGGGAAAAAATTAATTAAAAAAATTATTATGGCATCGAAATTAATTAGTTTTTGTTTACCTGTTCGGTGAGGCTATGGGGGCGCTTGGGGAAGAGGCACTTATTCGGTTGCCTCCCTGGCTCAGTCTATCGGTTTCAATTGTCGTTGTTTGCTCGGTACTCAGTCTTCTAAAATTAAATTATATAATGATATAGAAAGGTAATTTAAATAGATTTGGGTTACCCTTGTTGCGAGGGGCTTGGAGTGAGGTTTGACTCAGATTCCTCCGTGGTCGTTGGTGGAGGGCTGAGGTATCCTCCCGTTCTCGGCCTCCTCAATGGTCCCATACGCAGCGACTGTCTAAACGACTGTCTCGCCCGGTCAACTGAATTTTTAAATAAAAAGGATTTCTTTAAAAAAAAAATTTAAAAAATTAAAAACTAATTTTCCCCCTTTTTTTTCCATGAAAGAAAGTTATTAAGAAATACTAATTTTACTGCACGCTATTCGCTTTTAGCTGTGTCCAACGCAGACTTATTAGATTTTCCAAATAGTTTCATTAATGGACAAATCTAGAAAGTTTTTAAAAAAATTTAATTAGCCAACTTGTATAAAATAAATAGTAAACATCATTAATAGGCCAGACTCGTTTCCGAAAGATGTTGCCTGATTAAAAATCTTAAAAAACTCATCGTCCAAAATAAGTATGTACCCCAAATAGTTAAATTTACTGCATTTTACTTTCTCACAACGTTTTAAAAGAATAATGCTTTCCTAGATTTTAGGTATTGTTTAATTTTTGAAATTGGTTTTTATAAAGATATTTTATCTTTCTTTTTTCTTTTCTGTTGAAATAATAAGTTCGTCACTCTGTTTAGATGTTTGACTCAACAAAGTCCTTATCGTGAAAATCAAGTTTATAAAGAACATTCCAGAGTCTGAATAATACAAAATCGGATAAAAGTGCGAAGATATTTCAGTTTTTTTTCGAGCTCTTCATCAGGCAACATGGGCGGCTTGAAGTTCTACCGACTTTTTTCAACATCTTTTTACTCGAAGTGCATTCTCAGCTCTTTTTCGTGTCATCGACCATTCTGATTTTCACCCACGTCATGGCTGACTGCGATGGAAAAACGGATTTAAAAGAGATTTCGTTGTTGCTTTTTCTTCTTGGGGTTTTATCCAAAGTGGTTTTCATCATCTGTAAAGTTGGAGTCAACGACGTCTTCTGCCTTTTCGTTCAAATCGTTGAATATGAGAGCAAAATCACATGGGATGAGGAAAAGAAAAAAGCGGAGGAGTTCTTCAAAAATATGGTTTTGGGGCAAAACAGCAAATGGACGACCAGAGTTTGGGTTACAGAAGGTATCCGAATGATTTATTTCTCTTTTGTTACTTTAACAACCTTCTTCATGAACTATCCGAAAATGCTCCCGATTTATGAAAACATCCTGTCGCGCCTTACAGCCAAAAGTTTAATATCAGAATCTGATTCAGATTGCGTTTCCGCTATAAACAGCTTCGCATTTACGATCATCCAAATTTGCTTTTATTGCTCTTTATTTCTGGCAGCGTTATACGCTTTTAATCTCTTTTGGAGTATCCTCGAAGTAGTCTTGTATAAAACGTTGACGTTCAACAAGTATTTCGGGCCCGGCGATAATCCCAAGTGGACGTCAAGCCTCAAATACCCCGACTGGCTCTTCTTGAAGCGTTTGTCGTCGTGTGGAAGGCGTAGCGTCGAACCTTTTATGATTTACCTGCGTTTGTCATGAAAGCTGAAGAACAAAAACCTCAGTATGGATACTACGAAGACGTTTAAAAACGTTTCGGAGAATCTTGTAGCATTGTAAGGCGGAAATAAAAGTATTTTATATAAACTATTCTTTACTTATTTCCTTCAATTCGTTTTAATTTCCTCATAAGAATTTTTTTTTCAACTGCAAAAGAGAATGGAAAACTAAAAATTTTCTTATTAACTTTCTTTACTACTTAACACAAGGCCAAGATTAAAAACATAAAATAAAAAGCGTGCATAACGACATTTATAAGTGCTTTAATTTCTAACATTTACTGAGTCTATGGTTCTGCGTAGTCTCATCAATCGGGCTTGAAGGTGACGTTAAATCTTCAAAATTAATAATATAAAGGCAAATGTCGTCAACTTCACTTTTAACAGGCGCTATCACTTCGCTGCATAAAAATTTTGATCCTGAAAAATAGAAGAAAAAAATTAGTTTGCAAAATATGAGATTTGTTATCGATTGATTTTAAGGGCTGTAAAAAAGGAAGGTCAAACTCTTTGCGGTCGGCCTAAAAGATTTTTAAGTCACGCTATAGTTGTTATCGACGCTAAGCAAGAAAAAAAAAACCCATCAATCTAATTTTTTAGCAATTAAAAATTTTGTAAACCAGGGCTGCTAAGAACTAAATATGTACAGGGATAAATTAATCTTTTAATATTAAATTAATGTTTTAATTAATAAATTAATCTTTTGGGACCTTCTGCAGTAGGATCATTATTTTAATGTAAAAAAAAAATTCTAGGCCATTATAACCCTTCTTATAGACATATTTTTAGGGCATAAAACAGCAGATGATTTCAAAACTAAAAGCTCCTTCATTCATCAGGATTTCAGAAGTGGAGAAATTTCCGGATGAAAAATGTTAATTAGGAGGCTTTTATCTTGATCTTTTCTAGGAATCGTCCGGTCGAAGGCGGAGGGAAATTAATCCGATTAATGGCCTTCGGTAATGAACGAGAATCGATAGACAACCAGAAAGGGCCGAGATCTCTCTTTTTATTTTTTTTTTTTTTTTTTTTTTTTGTAAATCAAAGCACGTTCGCGACCGAAAATTCGCCGTAGAAAATAATCCAGTGGATTTTAACACGGCCGGTTGCCACACTACTCCTTGGCGTTCTGAAGCCCCAACGCAAGCTAAAACTTAAACTTTGTAAAATATGGCGGATCTGAGTTTTTTTTTTTTTTTTTTTTTTTTTGGTGAGGGGCCGAAAGGAAGGTCACAATTATGTTCGATATTGATTTCTTTTCGATTGTTGGCTAAAAAAGAGGTAGGTAAGTAGGTAGTAAATATTTAAAGTACCTAGCATTCATAGTTAGTATCGATAGTGAAAAATGACAACCGAATAAGTTTTTAATGCGCGATTCCTGTTTTATAAGTTTTCCCATCGGAAAAAGGACTTAAACCCATATTTCAGAGACCGAAAATGTCCCCCAAAGTCGTGGTTTTCCTTTTGTCCTCGTGATTTCCGCGGTTTGCGGTTTCCCTTAAGTTGAAAAACTAAGTCAACAGAAAAGAAATCTTGAAGAAAATGCGGGGGTGCCCCTCTCCCAAAGGGTAGATGTATCAAATTTCTCCTACTAAAAAAAAATTTTATTACACCTAAAATTTGTAAAAAATATAGGTAAGGAGTATTTGGTGAAACTCGGATCAATAGTTCGGCCGCAGCGCAGTTTTTAAAATTTTAAACATGCACATCTCCGCCATTTTTTCGAAATTCAAAAATCACCCACGATTATTTCTTGCTCAACAATTATGAAGGTTGTGTAAAATAGTTGTTAAAATTGAGAAAATTTGGTGAAAATCGGTTGAAAATTGTGGCCGTGAAGTGCCCCGGAAAAATGCAACGGACGGCAGGCCGGAACCACAGACTAAGTTGAGATCGGTATGGATCCAAATTCGAATTGACCCTACTGCGTCTGGAAGACCGTTCCCAAAAAAGCCGACGTGGAGGGTAAAACAATAACTTCTTTAAGGAAGTTAAAAAGGTTGGAAATTGTGGACGTTAACGAGTTTTGACCAGTTGACGCTGATAGATGCCTCCGCTCCTAAGTATGCCAACACCTGATGGATGTGCAATTCTGTCGGACCTTAATTAGCCTTCGTCCACCACCGGCCGAATCCCAAGGCCGAAACGAATCGCTTACCGTAAAGCTCACTTCTAAAATGCCGAGGGACGTCTGAAAGGCGCCACAGACAAACTTGAGATCGATAAAGACATCAAATGGACTCTACCTGGTCTAAAAACATCTATCGAGGGTATGACGGGTTACAACTTGAAAGAAAGAAGAGATTTCTCGACTTAAAAAGGGAGGAAGACTTTGAACCACTTGAAGTCTCCGAAACGGATTTAGGTCGCCAATTGAATCATTCAAGTCAATTGGACATTTGGTGTAGTAAAAGGGACCCCTCCTACTTTAGCTGGATTTACGACATTCCCGATGGAGAGACGGGGTGAGGGGTCACTTATAAAAATGAAACTTCGTAAGGAATTTTCATGTGTTTTTAAATACGTAACAGAAAAAGAAAGAAAAAACATTTTTAATTGGTTTAAAAACGTCAACTTTTGTCAAAATAACTGTTTTTTCCTAAATAGTATTTTTTTTTGTGATTCGCGGGGTTAATGTTTTAACACTTTTTGTTTATTAAAAAGATAAAAAAGAACAAAAATTCGAAAAGGGGAGTAAAACACGCAAGATATGACTCACGACTTTCCCTTATGGATTTTCCGGGGACTGGGACGATGCCGAATTAAATGCAGCCGTCCCGTTGCGGTTTATATCACGCAGAGGATACTAAAAAAGGGTTTGTTTTTTCACAGTACACGCACGGCTCCCGGTGGATCATATAAAAAAAACAAAAAGTGAATATTCAAAGAGTTTTTATATCCTAGAGTTATTATTTCAGCACACGATACATAATAATTATTAATTTAAAGAATAAAAACCTGTCTTAATATTGCGCGATGTCAAAATGACACGATTTTCAACGAATCTTCCTTTCTTACTATGTCGAGGGCTCCCCCCCCCCCCCCCAACACATTTACAAAAAAGGTAGATAATGAGGTAGGTAGGAGAAAAATTCTTGAAAGGTCTTTTTGACCTTAAGAAACTATGTATTTCCAATATCCATATTTCGAGAGTATCACTTTGAGAAAGTGAAATTATGCAGACTGCTTTTTCCGTAGGTGCATTTTTGTTGCACATTTTTCTTTTATCGATCGCCCTGAAAATTCTTCGTGGGCGTTTCGACGCGAATGGAAACGCTCGGAAAGAATAGCGTGATGGCGTGCACGAGTCCGCACTGCGAATAATAATTACTATTAAACCAAAAACCACTTTCCTACTTTCTCTTATATTTCCGAACTTCCTTAATCCTGAGAAGGTCAAGAAAATTCAAATATTTCTCCTATGAACGGCAACTGCATTTTTAAAAACTATTTTCAGACCATTAGGAAATTTGAGGTTAGTGCGCAAAATTTTATAAATCGACGAAATGACTTCAGAATTTTATTAAAGAAGAAATTCCGTTTTTTCATCATTTTGCAAGGTGTTCCAGCACATGGAGGAACTCCGTGATATGCATACTCCGTGCGTAATTAAAATTTAACTCGAGATGTAATTAATTCGGGCTGTTAATTTTTAATGACTTTTTTTCCCCCCTCCTTCTTGGGAGTTATAAAAATCTATTTTTTTCCCAAAGGTCGTCAACTTTTTCTATTCAAAGTTAAAGGTTGAAGTTTTTAAACGAAAATTAATTTAGGACGAGGAAAGGATTCCATCGTTTTCCTTAACTACCTTTTGATTGCTTTTAACTCTAAACAAAGAGGTATTTTCATAATTAGCTTTTTTTATATACATATATGTTTTTATTTATTTATGTTTTTATCTTATCTTTATCTTATCAGGAGCTTTTAAATAAAATAACTAGGCACCTTTTTATTTGTGATTTTTTAGGGAAATTTTATTATCTTCAAAATAATTTTAATGTTTTTATATTATACCTTTTTTTTTTTTTTCTAGAATTCTCAAAAAATTTTAATACACAAAACGTACCTTATAATCTGACCTGAATCGTGAAAGTAACTATTCTGACTGGCCCTCATGAGGTGAACTGCTGTTTTGAATATGTCAGAAAAGTTGCACGATAAAAATGAAAATAGTTCGTTGAAAGAAATGAAGATAGGATTTTTTTTAAGTATTGTTATTCTTCTTTTTATGTTATCCTAGTGACCTAGTAGCTAGTTATAAACTCCACGTCAAAAGTATTGCAACACCTATGGTTCTGGAAGATCCAGTAGTTAAACCCTTTGGTTTAAGCAGGATCTTAATCGTGAGTGGAATTTTCCATCAGGAAAATCCATTTAAGTTCCTTAGGTTCAATTTGGGGGCCGCCCTCTTTGAACGCTGGACCCCATAGATGAACGCCGTATCGCATTGATTGGGATTAAACGCCTTAACACGCACGGCCACAACGACGCCTGTTAACAAGTTCTATTTATAACGTAATTTTTCTTTTTGTTTTTATAAGTTGGCATTATTTTTATTACTTTTTCTAAATAAATTTCTTTATTTTAACTGTATCTAAATATTCTGTATTGCCCTAAGCTCCCTGGGTCATATATTTTCAGTAATCAGTACATTTGAAGGTGTTGCAAAACTTTTGACGGGGAGTTTAGTTGGGTTGGTGATGGTCGATGGATATCTAGGACTTCTTTTTGTAAAACTTCTTTTTTCGTCTACATTTTTCGATGATGAACTATCCCCCTTCTCAAAGCTTATTTTAAAATTAACTTTTTTTCAGGTACATTTTTTCTCTCATAATCTTCCCAAGGCAACAACTATAAGAATTTTTTAACTATAAGAAACTTTTTTTTCAGGTACATTTTTCTCTCATAATCTTCCCAAGGCAAGAACTTCAATTCGAATATTGCTAATTTGTTTGGTGGAAGGTATCACAGTTTAGTTCTACACTCCATAAAATCATTTTTTTTTTCTCTCTCTCTCTCTCTATTTCAATGATGAATTAAATTATAACCTTGATTTGAGGTCAAGTGTTAAAGTCAAGAGAACTTCGCTTTATTCAACCAGACGAACTAGAGAAATAAAAGACTCTTTTATCGACTTCAGATAAAGTTTGAAGTATAAAAATTTTATTAGGAAAAAAATTAGTGACTCAGCATCATGATGGAGACAATTTTTTAAACATTTTACTGTAAAACTGCAATAATTATTCCACTCCGACTCAAGCCTCATCCAACTATGACGTCAAAATCTCTTTAAAACCAGGTGGAAGAAGATTCCTGAATGAATCTAGGTGACACGATAAATTTAAAAAAAAAAAAAGCTCGCCAACCCGACGATTCTTAAAATCCAGAAGATTTTTCCAGAGCACACTGGGTCAGAACGACCCGAGGTCATATAAGATGAGTTTGACTTTTGAATTGTCCGGAATTCTACATATCTTCAACATTATACCTGTTGGTTACGGACGAGTAGGCGTAATAAAAGTTGCTTTTAAGGATTCCGAGATCATAGAATCCTGTATAAAACACCTTAAGAGCAGCTTAAAACCCGGTCTTTCGTCAATCTCAGGCAGAATATTAAAACATCAATAAACTTTTTTTTGAAAATTGAATTTATCAAAAATTGTTGATATTAAAACGATGTTCATTATGTTCTTAGCGTCCTAACGACTAAGATGAATAATGTTTTTAAGCAAAAAAGGGACAACTTGAAAAGCTATTAATGGAAAACCATTAAACTTCTAGTCTAAACACGGTTCAGGTTGGAAGCCTTTTGTTTTCTTCTTTTTTCGCCACGACCCAAATCAAAACAATCGAATCTTTTAAGTTAAATCGCCAATATTATTAACTAGGGGGGCAAGCCCCCCTGAGGCCTTCGGCCTCCAACCCCCCTCCGGCTACATCCGGATTTTTGAACGTAATTGTGACGTGCTCTGTTGCGCAGGGAAACCGCAATAAGTTTGAAAGTCGTATGTTTTTTGCAAATAGTAGAAAATTTGCTCTAAGGTGTGGAAGTCCCCATAGAATGTGCTCTTTTGTACGCGGGTGTAGTTGTGCGACTACATTTGGATTTTGGTCCGCATAGAAACGTGCTCTGTTGCGCAGGGAAACCGCATTAAGTTTGAAAGTCGTATGTTTTTTGCAAATAGTAGAAAATTTGCTGTAAGGTGTGGAAGTCCCCAATAAATTTGCTCTTTTGTACGCGGTTGTAGTTGAGCGACTACATTTGGATTTTGGTCCGCATAGAAGACGTGCTCTGTTGCGCAGGGAAACCGCAATAAGTTTGAAAGACGTATGATTTTTGCAAATAGTAGAAAATTTGCTGTAAGGTGTGGAAGTCCCCAATAAATTTGCTCTTCTGTACGCGGGGATAGTTGTGCGACTACATTTGGATTTTGGTCCGCATAGAAGACGTGCTCTGTTGCGCAGGGAAACCGCAATAAGTTTGAAAGTCGTATATTTTTTGAAAGCAATAGAAAGTTTGCTCTTAGCCCAGGAAGTCTGCAATAAATTTGCTCTTCTGTATGCTGGTCTAGTTGTGCGACTACATTTGGATTTTGGTCCGCATAGAATACGTGCTCTGTTGCGCAGGGAAACCGCAATAAGTTTGAAAGTTTGATATTTTTGAAAGCAATATAAAGTTTTCTCTAAGCTCAAGAAGACCCCAATAAATTTGCTCTTCTGTACGCGGGTGTAGTTGTGCGACTACATTTGGATTTTTTCAGTAATAGAAGACGTGCTCTGTTGCGCAGGGAAACCGCAATAAGTTTGAAAGTTGTATATTTTTTGCATGTACATAGTAGAAAATTTGCTGTAAGGTGTGGAAGTCCGTAATAAATTTGCTCTTCTGTACGCTGGTGTAGTTCTTATCCTACTACATCCTGATTTTGGTTCGCAATATAAAACGTGCTCTGTTGCGCAGGGGAACGTAGTCGGTTAGCATGTTATATATTTTTGGCATGTAGTAGAAAATTTGCTCTGCGTAAAGGGAGTTCCACATTTATATTTGCTCCTCACGCGGATCTTGTTGTAGGGGGGGATGTTGGTTCTTTTCGGTATAACAGTCTGTCTTCTGTTGCTGAGAAAAACGCCCTATGTTAGGATGCTAGACATTTCTTGGAACTCGAGTACTGATTTGTTCTGCGTCGAGGGAGTTCCACAATTATATTTGCTCTGCACGCGGATCTTGTTTGGGGGGGGGGGGGATGTAGACCCTTTGAGTTTAAGGTTACGTTTTTTGTGGCCTTAAAAAATGCCTATGTTAGCAGGTTTGAGGTACACCCTTTTCCTCAATTTTTTTTTAATTTTACATCGATTTTGGAATTTTTTTAGGCAGAAACGGACTTCATATTCGTGTTCCTCGACCAAAAATACGTTAAATACCAAATTTTGGACAAAATCAAAAAATATTTTTTTCTGCCTCTAATAACCGGGTCCAAAATGGCGAAAATCGAGAGTCGGAATTTGACTTATAAACTTAAAAAATTCATATCTCAGCTTGTGTTAAAGCCACAGAGCCGCTCCCAGGCCTATTTGAAAGCTTAAAGTCCCCTCTTTTTATATTTTTTGGTCCGGTTCTTCTACTTCCATTCTTTCTAGCCTAAAACCCCACAGAAAGATAGATTTTTCTCAACTTACATTTGAATTTTTTAAACCTACTTTGAATTTTTTTAAACCTCCACCGATTTTTTCTAGCGTTGATTTCATCAGCCTGCATCCCCAAAAAAAGTTTCATCAAAATCGGCTCACCCGTTCCCGAGTTATAAAATAAATACTTAAAATCTGACGAAATCTTAAGGGGGTACCCTTATCGAAACGCGGGATACCGAAAAACCCTTTATTTTAATTCCAGTTCGAATCAGGATTTTTTTAAGCAGAAACGGACTTCATATTCGTGTTCCTCTACCCAAAAAACGTTAGAGACCAAGTTTTGGTCGAAATCAAAAAATATTTTTTTCCGCCTCTAATAACCGGGCCCAAAATGGCGAAAATCGAGAGTCGGAATTTGACCTTCAAACTTCAAACATTCGTATCTCAGCTTGTGTTAAAGCCACAGAGCTGCTCCTAAGCTCATTCGAAAGCTTAAATTCCCCTCTTTTTTTATTTTTTGGTCCGGTTCTTCTAAGTCTATTCCTTCTACCCTAAAACCCCGTTTAAACATAAATTTTTTCAATCTACTTTTGAATTTTTTAAACCTACTTGGAATTTTTTTAGACCTCCACCGATTTTTTCTAGCGTTGATTTCATCAGCCTGCACCCCCCAAAAAAGTTTCATCGAAATCGGTCCACCCGTTCCCGAGTAATAAAATAAAAACTAAAATTTTATCAAATTCATAAGGGTACCCTCTTACAAAATCCCGGGAGCGCGGCAGCGTTCCGCACCGCATTTTGACACAAATTTTTAAAAAAATCGGGAAAAATGCTTAGCGAACTCCGAACCCCAATATATATATCAAACAACGCGGAATTTTGTCTACTTTCACGTGGTGTAAGTTGTTTTAAAATAAAAAAACATTTTCTATTTTTAAAACGCCGAAAACTCAAGAAAAACGTGAAAAACGGCGTTTTTTTCGGCAACTTTCGAATTAAATATCTCCGGTCCTAATCAAGCTACAGAGCTGCGCCAAAACACTCCAGCTGGCTTTTCGGCGAAAGTTTCGAACCTTTTTTGTCCGGTGTCTCTATCTGTTATAGTTTTTTTTCGGCGAATTAAAAACCGTGGATTTTATAGCATTTCTGTAAATTTCGAAAAAAAATTTCAAAAATCCAAAAAAATACTTCCGGATTTTTTAAAAATACGCGACAAAAATGAGGTTAAACTACACACTTAAAATCACTTTTTAGTATTTTTTTCAAAAAATCTAGATTTTTTCTTGAGGTTTTTAAAATGGCCGAAGTTGAAAAACCGTGAAAAACGTCAAAAAGAGGCCTTTTTTAGCGTTAAACTCGCGAAATAAATTATTAAAAGCGATTTTAAAAATACGCCCTTATTTTTCCCGTGAAATATGAGCGAAAACACGCCTGACAAAAGAAGCCCGGTATTTTTAGGACGATCAGAGCGCGGCCTGGAGGTTTTTGAAAAAAAAATTCGATTTTTTCTCCTCTATGCCTGGGTTAGCGCTATATATATGGACTAAGTGGGTTTTTTTTTTTTTTTTTTTTTTTTTTTGGCGTTGGCAGTGCCATCAGCCATAGAACTAAGTGGGTTCAATCCGAAAAATAAAATAGCCACTGTGGTTAGGAAATTTTGGATAGTAGTACAAAATCAAACAAAACATATTAAAATAGTGTTCGTATTGGTGGGGGGGGGGGGGTAGCCGTGGATGGTGAAAGGGTTTCCGTGTCACACATCAAGTAATCAACAATGCCCTTGTTTTTATTCTTTTCATAATCTAAACAATTTTATTCCGCGGAAAGTTTTACTTTGTTTAAAAGAGACGAACATGGCGCAAAGCCTCAAAACAAATTTGACAAAATCGGATTATTCAATCAGTGAGACATGGAATTCGTTTGCGGGAAATGATGAGTTAAGCTCTTTTATTGGAGATATTTTTTTGAGATATTTTTGTTGAATCGGAAAAGAGGCATAATACAATAATAGTGTTATTTTTAGAATTTAAAATTGTTGAATTTTTCCCCCCAAAGTAGACAAGTATTTGCCGATTTTCCGAAATGTACTGATATTAAGAAATATGCAAATGTCTTTCTAAGGGGCAACAAATGACGAAGGTGACTTTTTTTATAGGAAGGATCAAGTCTTTGGGGATTGAATAGACAAAATTAAAGTCGTTCGAAGAGGAAATGTAAGCTGGAAATGTAGCCACGTAGGTTTATAGGGCAGTAAACCACGACAAAGGGTCGATGCCCTCTCGGTTATATCGACCTACAAGGGCACTCCCCACTTGCACTGATGACGTCACGACCGTGACGTCACTGTATTTCGACGGCTTTAAATTTTCACGTGTTTCAAACTGTCCGAAATTCCCCTCAAAAGGGTCAAGAGGCTCATAAGTGACCTCACGATATTTGTCACTTATGTATAAACTAACAGGTCGAAAATCAATAATGGAAACGGAATTCTCAGAATCGTAATCGCTAATATAAAAAATTTATTTTGAACTGTCAACCATGAGAAATTTAGGAGACGAGGAGCACCTGCCTGTTGATTCATAATATCTTCTCTCGCTAACGAGTCATTTGAAACGAAAGCGTCCGTTAAATTCGGACAATAAAACATTTTGTAGGGTCCAGTTGGGAAAAAGTTGCTCTTTTTTTTTCTTCAACGCTCATGTCTGGAATTGAAGGGGGGATTTTATCGGTATTCTGTCCGAGTATCTGATCGTACCTTGCAACTCGGCTGAAGTGAAAAGCTTTACTTCTAATGCCAGACTTTACTAAGTTGCTTTTTCTTCTTCATAATTTTCTTCAAACTTAGATATTTCAATATAAAAATTTTTTCAGCGGATTTTTGACCAAAAATTTTTTAGGGAAACACTTCTTTGCGACTCCTTCGCTATTGGCGCTTTTGTTTAGTAGTAGGTTCTCCTCGATCAGAACAACTGAGATTGAGAAGTTTACTAAATTAAATTCAGGATCAAACAGAAATAAAGCATTTCTGAGGAATTTGAGGATTCTCTCTGGATCTGAGGCTAGAAGAAGAGTAAAATAACCAAGCTCTTCTCTAATTTTCCACGAAAAAAATTAGTTGCCTAAGGGAGTAAAAAATTTATTTTGATGATAATATTTAAAAACAGCCAAATATGTAAAAACATGTAAAATAGAAATGGTCTAAAATGGTTCAAATAGTTGTAAAAAGTGTTAAGGATGCATAAAGTTCATGTACAGACTTCAGATAAAAATATGTGAAACATAATAACATCAATTTTGTTTATTTGACAGGCTTGAAAAGGTCCACCCGAAATCGATTACCAGCAATAAAATAACTTGTATTTAGGAAGTATAATTCGTATTTTGGCATACAGTTGAAAAAGGCCTGGCTAAAGTTGGCTAAGAAAGCTCTGTGCAAAATTTCAGTTCAATTGGTCCAGTCCCCCAGGCAGTGGGCCCCGTCAAAGTGGATAAAATTACCCTGAAATTTCAGTTTTTTGTTCCTAACTTTTTTTTTGGGGGGGGGGGGGGGGTGTTGTAATAGGTTAAACTTGAAGCTATAGGTGCCCGACTGCTTCAGTATTTTAAGCTGAAGATTTAATTTTTTTGTTTTAAAATTAATTTAAAAAAATAAATGTGTTCATTTGAGTTATTAAGATCACTGTAGTCAGTTTAGTTCCTAATTTGAAATTTAATTGAAATATTTCCGTTGTTAAGGAAGCTCTTGCGTTGTAGTTGAGGGCCCCGGGAGGTCTATCATTTATCAAGTATCACGCTAAGCCCGACCAATGTTTTAACCAAAGTTGATTTAAAAAAAAATTAGTTTCTTAGTATGAAGGAGGCCATTTTTTGGCAGCGTCGTTACAGAAAAGTAGGATAAACGACAAGAACTGATACCTTCTCATCAGTTTTTCGGACCTTACTTTCACGAGCAGAGGATAACCCCACCAGATTGAAACGCTCACCTCCAATATGTGGGAAGAGAAAGACGCTGTCCTTGAAACCGTGATAAAAAAACTTGAAAAAATCGTTAAAAACAGTGGTAATCTTAAAGTTGAATATCGCGAAGACATTAAAGATGTTATTCTCGAGTTCAGTGGATTGTACAATGCGATAAAGAAGGAGAACATAGATTTGGGTAAGGTGAATGATTCGTTGAGGGCGAGAGGGGTGGTTGGGGAGGCGAGTAAAATCGCCAACCCAACTAAACCTAGCTATGGATCGGTCGTTAAACGGGGAAAAATCGTAGAACAACTTTACAGTCTAATCGTCTCGCCGAATGGGAGCGGCGGCAATGTGGAAGAGACGAAAAAGGTAATTAAAGATTCTGTAAATATCGTGGAGCTTGGAGTCGGTGTTAAGCGGGTCTCGGAAATTTCCAAAGGTAGAGTTCTGCTAAAAACATGCTCGAAGGTCGAATGTGACAGGCTGGCCAAGTCGATCAACGAGAAATGTGGTGACAAACTAAAAGCGAGAATTTCTGAAAAGAACTTACCCAGAATGATTGTCTACAACATTCCTAATGAGATCACGATGGAAAATGCAAAAAAGTCTTGATTACTCAAAACAAAGACAATATATTTAGCGGTAACTACAAATGTGAGATTAAAACTATAATAAAACTAAAAAACAACACAAAACACTTGATTATCGAAATTGACCCCATCACCCGGTTAAACATAATGAAAGCTAACGGCCTAAAAATTCACTGGAGCTTATGTCGAGTGGCTGATAATTATTACGTCAGGCGCTGCTTTAACTGCTCGCGATACCACAGTGGACACGAGAACTGTAAAAATGAAGTTACGTGCCCGAAATGTAGCGGAAAACACGAATTAAAAAATTGTAAGGAGGTCGAACTAAACTGCATTAATTGCACTGCTTACAATGAGCGGGCGAAATCTAAAGTAAATACGAAACACACTGTTTTTGATAAGAACTGCCCGTGTTATCAAAAGATCATCGAACGGCTTAAAGAAAAAATCGATTATGGAAATGACGTCTAAAAAGGAGGGAATTTTAAAAGTAATACAAATTAATTTAAACAAAGGGAAAGCGGCCACATCCAATTTGGTAGCATTTATGTCACAACAAAAAATTGACATTGGACTCATACAAGAGCCACATTGTCGATTAAATAAAATACTTGGGTTCCCTAATAACTGGAAAATTTTTAAAGCTGGCACGGACAGAAAAAGGGCTTCGGTAATTGTTGCAAATAATCAAATTGACGCTATGCTATACTCAAATCTTTCTGACGAAGACTTTGTTGCAGTGGAAATTCGACACCCTTTTGTGGGAAACCTGACAATTGTTAGCGCCTACTTTGATCAAACAAAAGATATCCAAACAGACCTGGAAAAAATTTCTGAGATAATTAAACTAGAAAAATCGAGACTCATATGCGGAATGGATAGTAATGCAAGATCTTCGTCCTGGTTCGACTTGAAAACTAATCCAAGGGGGCAAGAAATGGATGACTTCATAGGTGAAAAACGACTGTATTTAGTGAACCAACCAAGTAATCAATCGACATATCAATCAACCCGAGGGCGAAGCAACATTGACTTAACGATATGTGGTGGCGATATGATTGGTAAGACAACCGGGTGGAAAATATCAAATGAAGAAAGCCTCTCAGACCATCGACTAATAACATTTGCAATAACAGAAAATAAAATTTATGATATCGAACAAAATAGACAAAGTACCAGAAAATACAAAACCCAAGAAGCCGACTGGACAAAATTTACAGAAGAATTAAAAAAGGCAATTTCGAAAGTGATGAATATAACGGATCAATACAGCAATCTATCCGTAAAAGAACTCGACAATATGTTTGCAAATTGGTGCAAAGAAGGACACGACGCCGAAAACACCGCAAAAACTGTTAATAATGTGATAAAAACAGCATGTGAAAATTCTATTCCTAAGTACGACATACCAAAACACGATTCCTTGAAGCGCTCGGTGCCGTGGTGGTCTAAAGAGATATCTCAAAAAAGGAAAATTGTTAGGAAATTGCGCAGAAATTATCAAAGAACAAAAAATGAAGAACTCAGAGAGGAAAGAAGAGCGATATACGTGAGGGAAAGAAACATACTTATCAAGGAAATTAAATACGCCAAAAATAAAGCTTGGAGAGCATACTGTGACAACACCGGAAAACAATCCTCCTGGAATCTTGTGTACAAACTAGCGGCCGGAAAACTCAAACCAGTATCAACATACTCATCACTTAAAAGATCTGATGGAACCTTTACCCTTAGCCTCGAAGAAACGATTAACGAAATACTAGACCATAGCTGCCCGAAAGATTTGATTACTGGCGAAAATGAATATCATCGAAGATTAAGACGAGAGATGATGGACGACTACCAACAGGCCGACGATCTACCTTTTACAGAGGAAGAAATTCGTCTTACAATTAACACCTTTAGGGAAAACAAAGCTCCCGGAAGCGACGGCTTAACCAAAAGCATAATTGAATCTGTATTCGAACAAATACCAATGACGATTGCAACTATTTACAACGCCTGTTTGAGCGGAGGATGTTTTCCGGAGATCTGGAAGCATAGCAGCGGTATCATATTGGAAAAACCGGAAAAAGAAAATCTTGAAGATGCTTCAAAATTCAGGATGATCAGCCTTCTACCCCTTATGGCCAAGATTCTTGAAAAATTATTGGCCAACAGAATATTGATGGGACTCTATAAAGACCAGGGACTGTCACCGAAACAATTTGGTTTTCTGCCTCAGAAGAGCACCACAGATGCGCTGATGACAGCAAAGAACTTTCTTGAAGAAAATCTCAAAGAAAAGCAAAGATTACTAATGATATCATTAGACGTTAAAGGTGCTTTTGACGCGGCTTGGTGGCCTCTAATAATTCATGAACTAAAGCGGAAAAACTGCCCTCGAAATCTAACAGCATTGACTAGAAGTTATTTCTCCAATCGAACCGTCTCAATCCGGGTGAACACGACGAAGGTACAACGTAGAATAGAAAAAGGATGTCCCCAAGGATCCTGCAGCGCACCCTTATACTGGAACATTCTTTATGACTCATTGTTAAAACAGCAATATCCCGTTGGAGTCGAAATAATCGCATACGCCGACGACTTTCTGATGATTGTGTCAAGGAAATGTGAAAAAGAGATGCAGATTGTGGCAAATGAAGCGCTAAATGTAGTTGAAAAATGGTCCAATATGAGTAAGATCGAATTTAACACAAAAAAATCAAAAATGATATACATCACAAGAAGACGACGGACCAGGAGCCGTCTAAGAATTTTCCTTAACGGAGATAGAATTGAAGAAGTCAAAGAACTAAAATATCTGGGAGTTTGGTTCGACCACCGCTTGAGCTGGAACACCCACGTCAATAAAACGTGCGAAAAGGCGGGAAAACTGATTCACATGTTATCAAACTCTGCGAAAGTATACTGGGGGATTAGTAGTGAGGCGATTGAAACCATTTATAAAGGAGCCATACTGCCAACTCTATCATACAGCTTTCCGGTGTGGGAGAGGGCCCTGAAAAACGGAAGCAATGTAAAAAAACTCAAAAGAACACAAAGAAGAATATTATTAAGAATTATTAAGGGGTACAGAACGATATCGTTTGAAGCTGCTTGTGTGTTGGCAGGGCAACCCCCAATTGATCTCAAACTGAGGGAAATTTCTGAAATGTACCACACCTTAAGAAACGCTCAAAACCATTGGGGAGTAGGGCCCAGGTATGACATCGACACAAAAAGAGATCCGAAAAGATGGAATCATCCAGCCGAAACTTATTTTGGTACCACGCTAGACCTAGTAGAAGACCCGGATGTCGTCATTTACACCGACGGAAGCAGGATCGGCGAGCACACAGGATGCGCTTTTGTAGTCTACAACCAAGGAAATCGCGAAATAACAAAAAAGAAATTTCGCCTCGCAAATTGGTGCTCGAACAATCAGGCAGAGATACTGGCCATCCTGGAAGCTTTAAAATGGATAAAAGATACCCCTCCCACTGCCAAAAAATCAGCAGTCATATGGACCGATAGTCAGGTTTCGGTCAAAAGCCTTAAAAACGTATCGATCAAACTTGAGACTATGGAAGACGCTCGACGACACTTATGGACGCTGAAAACACAGGGGTGGAAAATTGCAATTGAATGGATAAAAGCACATCAAGGAAACGAAGGAAACGAAAGGGCGGATGAACTGGCGAAGGAGGCGGCAAAAGATGATACACTCCAAATTAAATTCCACAAAGTGCCGATATCACACATCAAAAAAATGAGCATGGAGGAGACTCTCACAAACTGGGAAACCGTTTGGGCACAAAGTACTAATGGAACCCACACGAAAAAGTTTTTTCCGCAAGTCAAAGACAGACTAAAATCAAAAATTGCATCAAACTACAAAACCACTCAAATAATGTCGGGTCACGGAAAAAACGCGGAATACCTACATAGATTCAAATTATCTGATCGATCGTGCTGCAAATGTGACGAGTCTGAAACATAAACTTGGGAGCATCTTATATTCAAATGCAAAATTTTTGAATCGGAAAGATACAATTTCCTTCGTGAGGTCGTATTGAAGGGGCAAAGCTGGCCACCGGCCTTAGAAAACCTCGCTAAGAGCCTCCTCGCTAAAGAGTTTGAACGCTTTGTGCGGAAAATGGATTTTGAAAAAATTTAATGGCTGTGATAATATAGAAACTATTTATTGTTAGAAGATAATATATATATTTATAAATTATAACCATAATATTATATTCACAGCTTATTTTGTTGCTGACTAGTTTTGTAAATTTATTTATTTTGTAGTATTGTATATAGCATATTTATTAAATTATTTATAATAAAATTAAATCACAAATTAATTAATTAAGGACAAAATTCAACGAAGGCTGTGAAAAAAAAAAAAAAAAAAAAAAAAAAAAAAAAAAAAAAAAAAAACAATCTATCTAATTTGTACCTAAAAGAAAAATACTTTATAATTACCAATACATATAAAATGACATTGAAAGCATGTAATATTGTATCAAATGGAGCATGTTGAAATAAAATTTCTTAAAAAAAAAAAAAAAAAAAAAAAAAAAAAAACCTCCAATATGTTTCTGTCGCAGGTTCCAGAAAGTTTGAAGACTATGGAAAAAAAGTACTTAAAATATAGGAAAAAAAAGCAGTTTGGACGTTTTCCAGATGTGCCATATTTAGAGACCGGTTCGGATAGGTGCAGGAAGTTCGGACGGGAATAGAACTTCAGAAGGCCGACGTCACTGTTATGACGTAATTTGCTCGTCATATATCTACATTTTGCTTTTTAAACACTATAGAGTTTATGGTAATAAACTAATCCCCACAAAAAACACCCCGTGTAAAAAACACCCCGCCTCGCAAAAATCCTTTTACATCAGCCGGAAAAAGTTGTGATATCAACTTCCCCGCCCTCAAATGAGCGAGAAGAGTCGATACGCCCGAGTGGTAGGTACGATGATGTGAGAAGCATGATGCCCGTGCTCCCGTTTTCAATGCTCCCCTTGGCGGCATCGCGAAATGCTTTGTATCAGTGATTGCCGTTATTTATCAAGCCCTGGAACGTCCTGGAACGCTTAAGAATTACTGTGTTATCACTGAGTTCCTAACTAATTACTAGTATACACCCCATACACATACCCCCCCCCCGTACTCACACATGACACTACGCCTTCATCTACGTATGTCTGAGTGTTTGAATCATAACGATTTTCCCGAAGAACGCACAGCACGTCTTAACTACGTCCCTGTAAACAAACATTTCGCGATGCCGCCAAGGGGAGCATTGAAAACGGGAGCACGGGCATCATGCTTCTCACATCATCGTACCTACCACTCGGGCGTATCGACTCTTCTCGCTCATTTGAGGGCGGGGAAGTTGATATCACAACTTTTTCCGGCTGATGTAAAAGGATTTTTGCGAGGCGGGTGTTTTTTACACGGGGTGTTTTTTGTGGGGATATCATATCTTTTTGTGGTTTAAATTCAAATGAATCGTAAAACTCCTAAAAGAACCGCGCGTTGTTTCAGTTGCCCGGGAAAAATGGGTCAGGAAGACCCATTTCCGAAATCCGACCTCTGGTGTAAATCGGATGTACAGAAGGCGCCTCAGACTAACTGACGATCGAAAAATGATCACTGGTCAAATTGACCCCAAGGGGTCTGGAAGACCCATTTCCGAAATTCGACCTTATGGTGTAAATCGGGTGTACAGCCGGCGCCACAGACAATGATCACTGGTCAAATTGACCCTGAGGGGTCTGGATGACCCATTTCCGAAATCCGTCCTCATTACTATACTCGTCCTCATTGCTAAACTCAGAAGGAAGCTCTGTGCACAATTTCAAGTCGATTGGTCTTGTCTCCAGGCTGTGTACCCGTTAAAGTGGCTAAAATTTCAGTTTTTTGTTCCTAACTTTTTTTTAAGTTAAGATTTCGGGGTAAATCTTTCAAAAGGCACTGGCTCAAGTTGAAAGGAAGCTCTGTGCAAAATTTCAAGTCAATCGGTGCGCTAGGAGAGGCTGTAGCCTTGTCTAGCTGAATAAGAAGAAGAAGAAGAAGAAGAAGAAGAAGAAGAAGAACACGGTAAAGGCGAAAAACCGGGTTTTCAGACTTTTATATCTCGGCTCCCTGTGGACCGATCGACTTGAAATTTTCAGCGTTTACTCATATCATATCAAAGTAAATCTGTAGCAAATTTCAAGTCGATCGGTCCACAGGGAGCCGAGATCCAGATACCTGAAAAACGCAAATCGTGACGTCCAGTAAACATACACTTGGTAGGTACCGTTTTCTGACGTCTTCGGACTGGGTGTTGCTTGGCGGGGCGGAACGCTACCGCGTTCCTAGATAACAGTAATATAATAACTAATCAAACGAAAGAAGTTCGAGTTTTTCTTATACATACTATCAGATTTTGTTCAAGAACTACTTGATGAAGATTTCAAAAATTTATTTCAAAAAAGCTTAATACAAAATTTTTCTTTGAATTTACGTACTCTAAGCAAAAAAAAACCTAAAACATGGTGGGTGGAAGTGAGACAAGCTTACACCCCCGATTTAAACATATATGCACTACCTTTCTTTATTCTTCCTAAAAAAAAAAAAAAAAAGGATATTCGTTTTTTGCATACAGACAAGAATAATAAGTTTTTATTTTTTTTAATACACATTGTCTAAGCCTGGTTATATTGATGTTTACCTAGCGAGATTCAATAAAGCAACAGATGTCGACCTATTGGGAACCGGCGCGCCGTCAATTACCTCCCAAAGGTTTAAAAACAAAAAATTATTTATTGAATAAGTCAAAAGCCACACAATGAAGCTAGTGTTCGGTTTGTGTGGGTGAAATTCTGACTTTAATTAGGCACAACTAAAGAACATGAAATAATGGCTGATTTCAGGTAGCATTATTTTATTGCTTCATTTTTCAGCACAAATCTTTTTTAGTGTTGAATTTTTTGTTTTTTAAATAAAACCTCTTTATTGTTTTATTTGGCCCGACCTCAACGTTATAATTGCGCCGGCACGAAGAGGTTTATCGATGTTTCCGTTGAAAATAAATAGTTTCCTTGTTCCCTACCGCGTGGAATGAAAATAAACAATTGATAAAATTGCATAAATCCTTCCGGCGTTTCCCTAAAATGAGTTTTCTTTTAATGGACACTGTAAACTTTTTGTGTATATTATTTAGCACTTGAATGCAAGAACCTTTTTTATTTTTCTCTCTCCACCCCCTTCCAACCATTTATTACAACCTTAATCCAATTAGACCTCTTTTAATAATGAAATAAGGCGTATTTTTAATTTTTTAAAGGCGTTTTTCCAAGATAGAAAAACCCGTGAATAATTTCCGATGTGAGAAACGAGTCGGAGGATTGAAATCGAAGATAGACCTTTTTTTTCCTCTCCAGTTGTTTTATTTTTCTGGGGAGTCTCCATTACAAATCGAGGCACGAAATTGTTGGGCGTAATCTCTCATGGGACCGGAATCCCTTGTTTCATCGCTATTTGTAGCACTAACGCCTTTTTATGGCCCTTATACGATAAAATTAGTTTCATGTATTTCCCATTTTTGTTATTATTCCTATTGTTATAAACTTCCTTAAATTTAGAATGAAGTCGTTGCCACAGTGCCTTTATACATGTATGTGCAGCATTATTTAATTAGGTAAGTTTTGTACAGTGTGGTAGAAGTGACGTGCCTATTTACAGAAGTCCATTCCTACAGAAGCCTTAACCAAGAAAGTTTTACGAATTGGACCTTTTTCTTCATATATATTTTTTTAGCTCACTGGCCTTGTGGAGGTCTTGGAGATCGTGCGTGAGCCAGAGGTAACTCGGGAGGTGGCTAGGCATTTGACGCTAAATTTTTGCGCTTTTTAGAAATTTGTCCCGTTTTTATTTTTCTTCAATTCCTTATTCGAACTTAACCTTTTCCATTTCCCATCTTCAAAATGATTTTATCGCCTTTTTTCTTTTCGTTTTGTTCTGCGTTTCCGGCGTCCGGAAAAGGAATTTTATGCGGATCTCATTACTATTCAGGCTTATCTAGATAGTAGTGAGTCGGGGAGGGGAGATAACGGGCCAAGTAGGAAAACCAATCTGTCCAACCTAGTTTCTGGAGACCCCCAAAAAACGTAATCAACCTAAGTAAACTTCGTTCACATCATTGATTTTTAGTGACGTTCACCTATTAAGATGCAATATAGATTTTTTTTAAACTATCAGTTTATTGCATGCCTTCTTTTTTATACATAGAAAATACATTTCTAACGAAATTGTTAGTTTATAAATATGTGACATTCTTTGTGCAAACATCGAAAGTGTTTTAGAATAGGACGATAAGCATTTTAATCATAAAAAAACGGCGTGTTTGAGTTTTCTATAATATTTGGATAAGTATGATAAAAACGTAATTTTTCTAGAGATTTTTCGTGTCAGCGATAGAAAAAGCAGTATCTCAACACTTATCGCTGTCGTGGAAGAGGGTTAGAGTCGACTTAATACGACAAGGAAAGGATTCGCCCCCTTTTTCCCTCCCACCCCATCCCACCTTTGGCAACATTTTTTTGTGTGTTCGCCGGCAGGAGAACTAAGCTCGACAGTAAATTGCAGGCAAAGTGGCGACAGAAATGAAGGAGGATAAGATGAGAAAAAAAAAATCCTCCCCTTGAGAATGCGAACGTTTAAAAATAGTACGAATCGTTTATTACGAGCGCTATGTCTACTAATTTTGTTTTTCCTTTTCACTTACCGTCCTTTCTGTAATAAAGAATTTCGAAATGTTTTTCCGTTCCGGCGGCCAATGCCTCTTTCACGACGGACACGGCCTGCTGGGATGTGAGGGGCCCGTGGAGGAAGTCGCATACCGCCGGCCGCTGCATCACTTCCGCTCGACTGTAGCCGCTAAGCCGGCAAAAACCGTCGGAACAGTAGATGATGTGGCACGAGTTCTGTTGAGCGTTCGCCACTACGAAACTCCGATCTGGAAAACCCAAAACAATCACATTTCGGAAAAAGAAAACCAAAATAAGAAATCAATAAGAAACCTCCTTCTTCTATAAGTCACTAATGGCGCGGTTACTTAAGATACATGAGTTTCGGATCGTTCATTTACCGTTATTTAATGCTATATAAAAGGAAAAATCAGGTTGTCATTTTTGTGAATATGTCAGCATTCACTGATTTGAATTTCACAGAAGAAAAGCAATTTGTCTTTTGAAACCTGTTGCTGAAGAGTGCTGAATCCAAGCATACTTTTCAACCTATATCTTAATGCTTGAGCACTATTGCCACTATTTCCGTGACAACTCAGTCACAATTTGTCTATTCTTTACCAGTAGAAATAAATATTTTTGTCGAATCTTTTAAGTGTATTTAGGAAGTTTATTAACAACATTTTAATTTTGAGAACATGTGGGATGATTTCTCACCACTAATTTATTGATTGAAAAAGTGTGTGTGTTTGGTAGTCACATCAGATTTACATTTCTATCAATTCTCGTACTAAATTAGTGCTGAAGAAACAACCCACAATCATAATTTTGTGTGAAAGGGTTATTTATTTGATGCAACAAGTGTAACTCGCCTAGAGACCCCATAAGGACAGTTAGTGAACTAGTATAAATGAGGCTCCTGCTAAGTTTTATGTATTTTATATCAGATATCCTCTTTCAACATGGCATTCATTTTGATATCCGGATTTATCCGGCTCCCACTTTCGAAAAAGTGAGGGCGCTTAGAATACATAAATTGAAGGGGAACATCAATTTTATCAGAAAATCAAACATGTTTATCTCGACGAAGGTATCTCCCATTAAAGTTTATCAGGTCGCAAATAAAAATAGAAAATTTGGTGGCGAAAACAAAACAATTTGGAAGAGTATCAATCATTAATAAAGGTGTGATGGAGTTATGAAAGTTTCATTGACTCTTTTCTTGAATGATCCAGTTCCTGGCAAGTTTACAAAGTTGAAAGAACAGGATTTTTTACGATGTCGTTAATGTTTCAACTCCTTTTGCGCTTTGTCCAAACTATTTAAAGCCTCTTTTAAGTTATTTTTGTACCGAAACCTGTAATTAATCCGCTCAAAAGATATCGAAAAACAGAAATAATACCCATTTTGATTGGTTATCCCTCGAAATTTCCAAGATGTGATTCTACAAAATTGTGGTTAAATTTCCAAATCGAATGTTTTAAAACGTGTTTGGTGAAATTTGGAATAAACAAGGTGAAGCGAATCTGAACAAGATAGGATATGTCTTAAACAGACATTGGGTATCAACCCCTTCGTCTCTAGAGCACTAAAAATGTGGAAGCTTTTCGCCATCATTTTATGTTTAAGGGGGTAAAAAAAAAAAGTTAAAAAATTAACAATAATAAAATAAAATCGTGTTTAAAAAGAAAATATACAAAGTATTTCAAACTGGACGCATTTATTTCAATATCGCACGGCGTGCGGAGGCGATATATTTTTATAAACGTTACATTTTCGAGGACAGAGCGAGGGTTGTGAAATGCCATGATTTATGAGTTTCGGCACCGTTTGAAGTAATTGCTTTGCGTCTCAACAAATCGGCGACTGCCCAGAAAATAAAGAGAACAAATATGTTTTATTTGAAGAGAGCGTTAGTTAACTTCAAATCTTGCAGAGATTACTTTTTGAAGGGTTTTACGGATATTACATATTTAAAAAAATTACTTTGAAAGAAGTATACCTACTCCGCACACCAAGCTAGATGGTTTGTGAACTCGAAATTCGCTAATTTGAAGAAAAGAATAATTCTTTTTTGATTAAAAAGAAAAATTAATTTTTTTTCCGAGTTTTCAAAAGTAGTGGATTTCTGGACTTTCCCATTGACCAAGGGCAAGAACTTGACCCCTTCATAAATCTAATTGAGAAGGGCAGAGGATTTCGCGCAGTCGCATTATGGAAAATACTCTAAAAAGTGCAGAATATCGTTAAACAAAAAAACCTTGGTGAACACATCGTAAACAAAATTCCATTAAAAGCTACATGTATAATATTATATGTAATAATTTTATACGCCGAGAGCTACGTACTTGTTTAGTAAAAATAGGTTGAGTTTATTTCTGAGAATGGTATCGAATGAAAAGAAAAACACGCAAAATATTTTTCTATTAATTATGATACGTGTGAGAGGGGAAAAAAATGGTGAACTGTTTAAGGTCAGCGTCGACAAGATGGCCGGATATTTGAGGGGGTTCGTGGAAAGTGATTAGTTTGCGGAGGAAATTCCCTCACAAGTAAAGGTTTACTCAAGTCCTGTCAAGGATTACCTTCATCCAAAGCCTTTTCTAAACAATTTTTACAAGAAAAAAAAATTATAAGAAAACCACCCACTGTAAGTTAGACCCCAGGTAGGTATTGAAATGTAAAAATCTTTGTAAGTTATTACTTCCACGTTATCTTTATATTTTTTTGACATCAGTAGAGAAAATGACAAAATTAAAGTTTGGTTATACCTACCCTAAAAACGTTGGCTCCTTTTTTTATGTGAGGAAGAAGGAAGTTTTGGCGTTTCGCCCTTTTTTTTCCAGTTCAAAACTATATACTTAAATGCAACCCAAAAAATAATCAATTATTCATCAAAAACTTTTCGGTTTTCGAAATATACAAGGAATTATGGTAGGCGGCCTAGGAATCGATCAGGTTGTGAATCACCGCAGAATAATCATTCTAATGTAGTATTCGTGGGCTGAAGAGGATTGATAAAAGAATTTCTAATTTGTGGGGGGGGGGGACTCAGAACTGGGCGTATTGTCATTAATCACGGTCTGCGCTCTTTTCTGATTTCATTCCGCGCTTTTCTCAAATTAGTCGCTGTCAAAATCCCCTATTTTACAGCAGTGCAGTTAGTTCCTCGTCATTATATGGCCTCAAATTCATTACATTTTAGGTTCTTAAAGATCTACAAGTTAATTTTTACATACTTACTACAATTACTTTTTAAATTCAAAAAAATATTTATGCCATTTCATTGACTCTCACTGCGCCTCCGTAGACTGCTTTCATATTCGCGTTTCGACGTTTTGTTTCGTGCCTCTTTCCGACATGGAGAAAAAAAAAATCTAGGGCGGCAATAAAAAAACATTTCCGTTGCTATAATGACCAAAAATTACTTGCTTTACAAAGCTTGGCGTGTCAAGGACGTAAATTACGATACCTATCAAACAATTGAATCAAAAATAGATTCGTTTGACCGGCTTTTTCATGTATTTTATCAAGCGATTTTAACACTAACGTAACGAACGTCTTTCTATTGAGCTATTGGCTTAAAAATACTAACGGGCCGTTTCTAGTAGAAACAGCGCAGGCCAATCAGAAAAAAAGAAGAAAAAAAATATAAAAAAAAGTGGTAAGTGAAAAATGGATTTATTTATAACCATCAGATCCACCCCAAACTTTTAGGCATTATTTTAATAGAGCAAAAAAAGTTAAAAACCCTCAGGGCAGAATTTGGGGCACATTAGCTCACGCGTCATAAAATAATACATATTCGAAGGAATAAATTTCCGATACGTTTTACGAACTTCATTAAATCAAAGTTCGCGTGTCAAGGATCAGTTTGGCTCAACGTTTATTCCCATGAGGTTTTAGAAAAAGTAATGACCCATTGCATATTCGTGAATACAAAGGAGGATAAAAGACTTTTTTTTTATTCAGAGGACACCTTTTGTTTTTCAAAATTTTAAATATTATGGATTTTCAATTTGTAAAATGGTTTTTCAGATACATACCAACTTTAAATTAAAACCAACTTTTAAATGAAAATAAGAAGATGTGCGACGTCCGGATCGGTTCTTCTGTTAAATCCAAGATGATTTTCACCTTTTTATGTATTTATTTTCATTCATTCTTTCTTTTTTTCGCTTACAAAATAACAACATTTTTTTTCATTCAGGAAAATGGCCACTACCTTGCGGGATTTTCAGAAGATTCTTTAAAAGCGATGTACTAAACAAGTTTTAAATCATATCGAACTGAACTTTTTCGTGACCTAGTATACCTGCACTGCGTAAGCCCCGAACAGCACGTGAGCCGACGCGTCGTAACCTCAGAGTCACGAAATATGAACATCTTTCGCTTTATTACGCCTTTGTGAATGAAAGGCGGGTCGATATGTCGAATCTACTACATTAAACTGGGCCAACGGATTTCCCATTTTAGGACTTAATAAAAATTTGAGCTCATTTCCAGTTATAATATTTAATAGAAACATTTTTGAGATTACAAATCTCTCAAAGCTCCCTGGCGATTAACGCTATCAGTTAATGACTTGGGATCGGAATTTATGAAGCCTTCAAACCTTCCAATTCCAACGAAAACCCCATTCTATTTAAAGGTTAATTAAGACATAAATTTATGGGGAAAATTAATAAACCATGAAAAACTTACGAAAATAATAAACGTTGTTGGAAATCGTTTTTTATTGTTAATTGTGGGCTATCTTTCGGAGGTAAAAACCCACGATATTTACTTCCTTGTTTATCATATTTTCCTCTATTTTCGTTAACACGCAAAAGAAGCAATTTCGTCTTTCTCGGCATGGGAAATAATCTGCATTTTCGACATACTAGCTTGATTTAATAAAAGAAGGGAAATTGTGGTAAACAACACGCCCCTCCCGAAGAAAACGAAAATTCATTTAAACATTTTCGGACAAAAAAAAAAAAAAAAAATTATTTACATGGATGTTTTTATTGTTAGCGAAGAAAATTTTCAGGTCATCCTGGTCCGAGTCAAAAACCTAACAAGCTCTACGGAAAACAACGAGAGTTGACTAAAGGAGGGATTCTGGAATATGGTATTTAATAAGAATAAGGAGAACACATCGCACCCGTCGAGCAAAACTGTAACTACTCAAAAATCATATCCTTCAGGAAATCACGTTTCAAGTTTTGAAAATTTTCTCTTGCACATTATTTGAACATAGTTTTTGGACGACCCGTTCGCTTATTGGCAATATTTTACTTAACTATTCCTTATTAAGTTAATTTTATGACTTCAACGCGATTTCGAGTTATGTTACGTATTTAACTCAAAATTGCCAATTTATGACATTTCACAGTTTTGCACGACGGATGCGACATGGTTCTTAGGGGATCATAGCTCCGGAACATTTGGCTTCAAAAACAAAATATCCCAGCATTTTCGCCCCTAAACTTAGTTTCCTGTATTTGAGCACTGGATTTTTAACATAAGCTCGTTCTCGATTTTTGGTAATACACGCCTCGTCAAAATTATTGCAACAACTATGAAAATCCAGTTGTTAAACACTTTGGTTTAAGCAGGAGCTTACTAAACATTAGTAAATATTTAATTTTGAAATTCAATGTTTTCCATCAGAAAAATCCATTTAGGTTCCTTAGGTTCAATTTGGGAGAGGCCCGCTTTGAACCCTGGACCCCATAGATGAACGCTGTTTCGCACTGTTTGGGAATAATGCCTTAACACGCGCGGCCACAACTACGCCCGTTGACAAGTTTCATTAATAAAGTAATTTTTCTTTATGTGTTTTATAAGTTGGCATTATTTTTATTACTTTTTCTTAATAAAATCTGAAGTAAAATTAATTGTTAACTTCACCGCTCACTTTTTATTGCAAAAAACTCCTTAAAATTCAAAAAAAATTTATAAAATACTGAAGTACCACCTCGAAAAATCTGAAAAAAAAATATGAGAGGCACATTTTAGGTCCCTCTAAAATCTGTATTAATTTGATGTCGCCCCCCCCCCCCTGAGGGAACCACTTTTTTGACCCCTCAAAAGTTAAAAAAATTAATTTTTCACACTTAAAAGTTTTTGAAAAAATATCAAAAACTCTCAAAGATGCGTCTTTAGATGCTAAACAGTTTACAAAAAAATTGAGCTCTGTGGGATCATTAGTTCTTGAGATATTGAGGTTTTTCTATAAAAGGATAAGCCCGTATTTCTCGAAAACCGTTCGGTTTTTTGATCTGAAATTTATGTAATTCTTATTCACATAAAAAGGAATCTTTTAGAATTTTTTCGGCCAAATCGGAGTAAGGGCCGTTTTGCCCCTTTTATCCCGCTATAGCCTTTATTTATTTTAACTGTACATATAAATATTCTGTATTGCCCAAATCTCCCTGGGTTATATATTTTCAGTAATCAGTACATTTGAAGGTGTTTCAAAACTTTTCATGGGCGGTTTCTTTAGGCGGTCTTGGGAGCGGTTTTTCCAAAAAGTTTTCCTTTGGAAAATGGAAAACTTATTTTTTGACCAACAACAAACATTTACAGGTAAATATTAAGAAAAGTTATAATAAGAAAGGATGATTATTTAAATACGTTCGATTGAAAAATTTTATAGAATTTTAAAGGCACGTCCATTTCTTAGAAGTTTTTTAAATAATAAAGTATAATTTCCTTAGTTCCTCCTATTGACCACTTGACCCGATTACCCCTAATTGGGTTATCTCTAAAAGAAAGAAAAATGAAGCCTTTATAGAACATAAATCCTGGGGGCGGATTATCCCGACTTTAAACGGTATTTAGACGAAGCAAAATTAGAACCACGTTTCAAAATTGTTTACAAGATTACGACGGACCGTTTAAGCAGTAGCATTAAATTTTTAATCGCCCTTTAAAAAAAAAGTTAACCTTTTAATTTTTTTAAATAGTTACCACCTGCTTGCTAAAAAATTTTATTGCAAAAACGCTTTCCAATCTGGGCTTGTTTGTGCTTGAAAAAAAATCGAACGTTGACCTATTTTTCTTTATTTTTTATTTTATTTTACGAGTAAAGATCCTTTTAACATTAATAAATAGAGAATAATTCAGGTCGAGACTAACCGTATGATTAATGCTTCTATCATCGGTGTCTGTTCTCGACATCTTATACTTTTCTGGATAAAAAAACTTTTCATTTTCCTTTTTTACACGGGCTGAATTTCTTTCTGCGATTAGAAAGTTTTAAGACGAAAAATTCAATTCATGTTATAATTTCTCGACTGTGTGTTTAGGCTAATCCTCAAGACCTGCAAGCGTTGCGGAACTGTTCGCTATTCCCAAAAAAGATAAAGCCAGAGGGACATTCACCCAAAGGAAAGGTTTTTTAAATTTCCATTAGGGCTAGGAATTTAATAAAAGGAATTCGTAATAAACGGATCTAAAAAAGGCGTTTGTATTTAATTATTGTATATTATTTACAATTAAAATTCACTACGCAGGCTCGCAAAATAACGAATTTTTTCACATGAGGCAATACGGTATATAAAATTTAACTTCAAAAATGATATACCGGAGGGGAAAAAAGAAAAATTGAAATCAAACAATAAAAAAGTGTATTAGTATTTCTTAACATTTCATTGATGAGGTAAACAGGATTTTATCGTAAACAAGTTTTTCGTTTCCTATTTATGCTAGTTCTATTTCGGCTTCACTAACCGCGATAAAATCAATAAAAAAACGGTTTTTTTTTATTCGAGCCTCCCGGGCGAATGGACAATCAATATTATAATTTCATATAAACACCAATTTTTCATTCATACTATATTTTTTATTTTTTACGTCCTTCAAATAAATAAACGAGGTCAAAATAAATATTTGATGGAAACAACTCCTCGGTGGGTTTCGCTTGAGGTAACTTATTAAAAACGGATGATGGAATAAATAGGGATAGATGAAATAATTTTGTCTTGAAGGAGTTTTCAGGCAATTTCAACGCTTAGAATATAGTTTTTTGGAAGACTCCCTCACTTTTTGACCAAAAAACCTCTTTTCAGTTGTTTTCTTCAAATTTATAGTGTATAAACATTTTTAGATGTGTTTTCTTCTCATTTTTTAGTTCTTTTTTCGAAAATTTTTCTAAGTGCCAAGGTTCCTTCCCCCTTCCCCAAATTTTTAAAATTTCAAACAGCCATATCTCCTCCATTTTTTCGAAATTCAAAATCGCCCTCGTTACATTCTTCTTCATCGGCTAAAGAAAGTGTGAAAATTTGGTGAAAATCGGATGAAAACTGTGGCCGTAAAGTGTTCCGGAAAAATGCTACGGACGGCCGGCCGGAACCACAGACAAAGTTGAGATCGGTAAAGATCAATATTCGATTTGACCCTCCGGACCCCGGAAGACCCCTCCCCAAAAATCCGACGTGGAGGGTATCACAATAACTTCTTTAAGGAAGTTAAAAGCGCCCAAGGCTGAAAAAGATAATTTTTGAAATTCCGATACATATTCGGTATTCCTTTAAAGAAAACGCGAAGAATTTCGCCCCGGGACTTCCATATACTGGGCCATTATACTAATGGCCCTTGTTGCCTCCTTTTTTCGTTGATGATCGTACGACTTATCTCTATATACTTAATTCAAACTTTCTGACATCTAGGTCAAACATTTCTAAAAAATTCAAACTTTTTGGGGACAAAAAACGATATTTTATGTATAGAAAAGAAAAAAAGATTCAGATATGATGGAATAATGTATTTTTCAACTTGTTCGGTGGAGGGCGTTCGGGTTGTGGTCCCACTCCCGTGGGAAATAAGAAGTGTTTCAATTTTCATTGTGGACAATTGGAATCCAGACACGAGTGGTTATCAAAATATTTTAACAGCTTAGCCAACTTTACTAAGAAAATTTTAGATTTGTCCATCAATATCATTATAAAGATTGGCCTTCTTCTACAATATTTTTTTTAGGATTTGTTTTCTAACCATTATTCATTTGAAAGTTGTTATTCTTACTACTCTTTAGACGCGGAGCTGACGCAATCAATAAACCACCCTAAACTCTTCACATAAAATTTAATTTTAATGATTTTTTAAAATGAGATTTCATTTCTTTATCGATCCCCCCCCCCCCCCCCCACCTCCAGTTTACAGTTTCTCTATTAACTTACAATCGATGATAAATGAAGATTCAAGTTTCCCAAAATCTTTCATTGTGTTTAAAATCCCCAGAATATTAACACTCTCAGCGCGGGTCGATATATATCGAGTAGAAAGTTCCTTTCCCTGGGCGGACTATTCGTTGGTCGATATATATCGACCGTTCATGCGTCTTTTAAAAAGCGATTTTCGATGCTTAAAACAGTGAATTTCGCACAACCGTTGACATACGTTAATTCTTAAAGGGTTTTTATACCTAAATACGGCCTTAGCTTGACTCTAGACCTTTTTCTTCATTTCGATTTTGACTTTCAAAGTAGACAGTTGAACCAGCTACTTCACGGAGACGTTTTCAGTTCAATTTTGGATTATTTTTCTACTTTTTTACTGTAAGTTTTTTAAAATAATAATTTTTAAACTATTAATTAACTTATGATCACAACTTTTTGCCGTTTTTATTAATATTATTTAGCTTTTAGACCAAAAGAGTAGAAAAAACCAAAAGCGTTCCTTCTCACAATGGGACCTGTTACTATTAATTTCGGGTAATTTCTTTAAAAACTTATTAATTTTTTGTTCTATTAAGTTAAATTAAACACAAAATTATTTATTAGGTACAACGATCATAAGTTAAAATCATTTTTTTTAGTATAATTCAAAAAAAAAAAGGAAAGACTTCCGAGCGGTCAAGAGCAGTGGCGAATTCGGAAACTAAAACTTTGAACGGTAGCAGTTCGTTCTATGTTTCACTCTAAAAACAAGTTCGTTACTTTTTACCTTTTCCAACTTTATTAAGGCCGAAGATTCATTTAGTTTTTTTAGTAGATTTTATTCAAAATTATTCACTTTTATTAATTATTTTAGTTTTTGCACTTAGAAAAAATAAATAACTACTTACCCAATTTTTCTAAAACAGCATTAAATACCTATTTTCAAATACTTTTCATTATGGTAGAGATCCGCGCTGTTTTTTTTTTTCTATAAAAATTTTTTTTAACGGTTTTTTCCCTCCAGGTCATTTCACCGGATTTGAGATAATCTTTACCTACTTACGTATTAAGTTTTGACAAAAAAATCGTTAAATTAACTAAAGTTTCCTTTCTAATCCCAACGGTTTTTTCGGGAATCCCAAGCCGTTACAAATGGCTAGTGACTTAATTTTTTTATTATTTGTCATCAGAAAAGCAATTTGAATAATTTGAGTAGGTAGGTACCATAAATATTTCGCACCCGTGAAAATGTATCCACACGAAAATATATAACGAGCAAATGTAATAATATAAAAAAAAAAATTAAGCTAATGGCTAAAAGTAATAGGTTGACCACTTAGAGAAGTTGATACTAGTAACAGTTCCAAAATGGTATGAGAAGGGGAAAAACATTGCGGGATTGCCTACAAATCTGATCTTTTGTGAGGGACAATTAAGCCTTATTTTGGCATAATTAACATGCCAAATTAATTTTATACTTCATTATTAATGTTTTTGGAGGTAATTAAGTAGTTTGACGAAAAAAAATTTTCCCGCCCCAGGGTGAGATTTGCCAGTTGGGCTTGCCGCGCTGAGAGTGTTAAAATTACAAGAACAAAACAAAATTCATATAAAAATAAAATTCAAACCTTTCAATTCTGCTAGAAACAAGGATTTTTGTAATAGCGAAGGCCATGAAAAACTAGAAAATTTTTTTAAATTTTGGTCTTCTGCCAAACGTCCGACATAAAGAAGAGACATCAACAAGTCCCCTTTAGAATATCGGAATTCAAGGGGTTATCTCATAAATAAAAAATGCTTGTTAATTAGAGCTCATTGTGTTTGCAAATCGAGACAAAGAGCGGAATAAAGGGTTGGGCGTGGAGGATTTCTGTTTTGCGCGGTTTTCCTGAATTATGGGATATTTTTAGGGCGGAGACACAAGTTCACCCGCTCAAAAAAAGAGAGAAAAAACCGGGTGAAAAAAAAGCATCCCCCCCCCCTTCCAACCTCCAGTATCACTTGACACCCTCTTGGGAACCACATCCTTCAACCCTTAATGGATAACAGCCACAATATTGGTTTCCGGTTACGTAAACTCACAACATTTTTATCATCGCTTATGGCTCCGATTGATAAAACATTCAGAGTTCTCGGGTTCGCGATCTACGCCATTTTTTTCGACTACCGAATTAAAAAAATTTTCTAAAAACAACTTTTCGACTTCTTTCTAAGGAAAATCTTGTGAAAATCGGATGAAAATTGCGGAAAAAAGCTGGCCGATAAAACACAATTTTAGACAGACATATCTCCGCCATTTAAGTTGCTACAAAAGAAACATCCTGTAAAAATCAGATGAAAATTGCGACCATGAATAAACTAGTTTTGCAATGATTACAGTTCGACATAAAAAAAAAGTGGAAGTAACTTTAACGCTTCCTAGCCTAAACGCCTATTTTTAAACTTGTTGTTTCGCCATAAGATTCCGTCATTATGGCATGATGCATCACAACATAAGCTAGGGACAGCCAAAGAGCAAGCGCTTATTTTCGCCCTTTAAAATGCGATTACGGCGAAACGAAAAAACCTTAATACAAGACATTTCACCATAATGCATTTCGACATAAACTAGAAAAGTCAAAGAGGAAAGCTTGTTTGACAAGACGAGAGGGCTAATTTTTTTCCTAGAGGACCGGTCCGCGCTTTGGCTTTTCCTAGTTAATGTCGAAATGCATTAAGTTGAACGTCAAAATAAAATTTCCTCGAGGGCGTCTGAGACCCTTTTCCAGAGACGTCACATGTTGGGTGTCACCACAACTTCTCTTTTAGGAAGTAAAAACCAAGGCGACTAAAATTTTAATGTATTTTTACCTGAAAATGTAATGAGTTAATTTTTTCAAACAATCTGAGTGAATGGCAGGAGCAGCGAAGTAAAATCGTTTTAAATAGTCGGCAATTTTGGTAGCCGGCGAAAAGAAAAAGGGAAGGAGTAGAAAAGATGCATTTCTAATTCAATAGGCGTCATTTGATAGCGAGGTCTTTGGGCAGGACGAGCCTCCGGAATTGGTATCTAAAAAATTCATAGTTTAGGCACAAAGTGGGTCACGTGTATCTTTTATAACCGGTGCTCAAGTGTCCTGGAGTCCAATAAGGTGAGGTAACACTTCCACGAAACAACACACGTTTCAATTTAAACCCAAAGATCTAAAATCGTAAATTAAAAAAGCTTCTGTTTCAGAAGTAGGCTCAATTTCTTTAAATTATACTAAGCCGCTTTTGGAACTTCGGGGGGGGGGGGGGGGGGGGTCTGAAGTCTAATCCAATAACAAACAGCACCTGTTGAAACGCTCTTTATATGGTAATTTATAAACAACTTTCACTATGCATTGAAAATGACAATTTTCGCTACTTTTTGTAGAAGATAATAGCGGATGTACAGAGAACTAGAAAACTTAAAACAAAGTGAGTTAAGCCTTGAGTACCTTAAGTACTCCTACCACCAAACGACTTAAAGCTGCTGACTACCTTAAAGAAGTTATTGTGATACCCTCCACGTCGGGTTTTCGGGGAAGGGTCTTCCAGACCCCGGAGGTTCAAATCGAATATTGATCTTTACCGATCTCAACTTTGTCTGTGGTTCCGGCCGACCGTCCGTAGCATATTCCCGGAACACTTCATGGCCAGTTTTCAACCGATTTTTAACAATTTTTTTAAAAATCTTCCTTAGTCTGTGAACAAGAACAAGAACAAGAATGTAAAGAGGGCGATTTTTGAAGTTCGAAGAAATGGCGGAGCAAAAGGTCGCGTTTTAAATCGTTCTCGTTCGTTTCGTTTTTCTAACTGAGAAGTAATCTAAATAAACATATGTTCAGCATCGCGATCGTTGCGCGATGGCGGAACCGCCGGGTTCTAGAACAGTGGAGATGCCACCATTCCAACATACATATAATATATAAAACATAGACAATTTTTCGAAAAAAATCTCCCTCTAAACTACCCCTCTTTTAAACTCCCCCCTCTTCAAGCTGCTCAAACTTATACTTAAACAGGTTGTATGTCGTTTTCCCTCAATTTTCTGTTCTAGATCTAGACGCTTTATCTATCAACGCTAGACGTTTTATCGTGTGTTCCAAGGTTTAACATCTTTTTTACCGAGTTTTTGGCCATCAACAAGACAATCGGTCTTGATTAGAAACACCCGTTTAATTAGGTTTTCGGGCGTTTACCATCACTTTCACTGGTTTTTTTTTCTTTTGGTGTGTAGAAACACTGTACGCAGCTTTCAACACGCTACTAACCGGGTAATCGAGCGTTTGAAGCCCTTTCTCAGGGTTATGGGGCGTTTTCCAGGTTTGTGGGCCTTTCTTTGCAGACAGCAACTGCGAAACCGTTTACGTCCACCTATGTATTTTGGGATATTTGATTCTTAAGATGGCAGCTATGCTGTCAAAAAACGTGAAATGATTACTCAATAATTCACACAGTTAGGAAGGATTGGTAGGATGAAAAACTGAAAAAGCCATCAATGCCATTACGTGGGATATTGGGGCTCTCCTAAGGACCAAAAATCACGTTTTTTTTAGGAATTATTGTAAATATTGCTGAATTGATAGAAATACAATCATAGCATCATTGAAGAGGAAGGGGGGGATGATGCTGCTACTTAAAGATGAGGGTGGGCATAGATTAACCGTGAAACAGTTCAAATAGTCGATCATAGACGGGAAACAATGTCTCGCGTTAGTTGAATAGACGAGAATTTAATTAAGCCAATTCGAGTTCGCTGAAGTGTAGCCCGAGGTCTCTATGCACGGGCCACGGTAACATGACAAATAGACTGCCATTTGCTCGGAGGCTTCTTACCCGAGAGGGGGGGGGGGGAGAAAATTTGGACTCATGCCACGCGCCTCGTTCGTTCGCGTCCGCCCTCCCGCATGTAAAACAGGAGAGGGCAAACAAATCAAACGACATACGACACATGTAAGCTCGAGACGCTCGAGTGAAGAGTATTTTAGAAGTTTGACACTGATCCTTTAGGATCCCAAAATTACTCCACCTTATAAAATACGACAAACTCAGACGAATCTATTACGACGGTCAATAATATGGAGGAACTTGGGAAGAAGTCGTAAAAAGCGCTTTATTCGAATTTGTCTAGACGTTTCATTACGGGAAACCAACTTTAACGAAAACAACCTAAAAACCAAAAATAACGTTCATTCAAAAAAATGTTAAGAAAAATAAATTTTTGCAGGGAAAAAAAAAAGTTAAAACCAACTAATATAAATAGGCAAATTAATAATAAATTCATCCTTTTACTATTCGATGTCGTCCAAATAGAATTTTATCGATTTTATTATCCGATGTGAGTTTTCTGTAGATGATGTACACGCAAGCTGACACGCACAAACCAGGGGGTTTTATCGTCGGGACACTTGACCACAGGAATTTTATCGCCGAGGAAGACCCTTCGAATATATCACTCTGGGGATATTTTGTCACAAAAAATTAAGTCACTCTTGCCATTTTTCAACATCAAACGAAAATTCAGACGTTTAATCGCTCATAAAAAAAATTTCTTTAAAGAAAAAAAATTATAGACGAAACTTTGGCTAATGAAAAATACATAAAAGGGTGAAAAGAATAAAGAGTTCAAAGAACACCGCAGTATACTTGAGGCCTACATATCATTTCTTCTTTCATTTCCTCACAATATCCTCTTTCCAAAACTTAATATTTAATGTCCAACACAAGGTTGTAAATTTTTTGGTTTATAAATAAAGGTTCTTTTGTTCAAATTGATGGCTATTAGATTTTCAGCGCTTTGTTTGAAGGGAGGGAATCATTCTTTGGGCCGAACTATCTCGCTCCTAGATCCGCCCTTTACGAATGAAATGTGCTCATTTTTGCTACGTAGAAAACTACATTTCACTTGACTTTTATAACACGACAGTGGTTTTTGAAACGTGGCAGTATTAGAGAGCCACACGCAGATTTGCCCAAGATTTGCCCCCGAACCTGAACTACTATCCATATCATTTGACAAATCGTTCTTATTTTCAGGCCAACATTGTACTGTAAAATTATTCGAATGCTTGATATTTGAGATATCCCATAGACATTGGGTCAGTGGTCTTTTAACTTCCTCAAAGAGAAGGTTTTTTTTTTTTTTTTTTTTTTTTTTTTTTTTTTTTTTTCTTCCCCCTCTATTGCGGAGCAATGAGGTCAGAAATAAAGCTTTCAATTCTTTTCCGATAAATTATTTGCTATCCATGAAATCCCCCTACCTATTGCGTGATTTAAAAATTAATCTGATAAACTTGCTCAAACATATCGGTCAGATGATAAATCAAACGTTTTTCAGCCTCGGCTGCCGCACCTGAAAAACCTCACAAATAAAAACATCATCGAATACGCGCGGGTGGAAAATAAATAGAAATTCGACTTTATTTTTGTTTTGACGTCGGCCTGACATTTTCCATCCGCGACCTCATTTGCCCTTCAAACCGCTTTTAACCTTAGAAAAACGAAAATGTTATTTAAACTGCAAATGTAATTAACTCCCTCAAAGAGGAGAAGTCATAGTGACACCCTCATAGTAAGAGTCCCCCCTCCCCACCGAAAAATTAAAAGTGAAGTGTCACAACGGACGGCCTCTGGGAAGCTCAAGCCACCTCAGAGCACGTCTTTGGGCGCCGAAAATTGCTGCAGCACAAAACTTTGGTCCTCACAAAACCCTCTTATTCTACCTATCAAAATGGGCACTAGTCGCAGAATCGAAAATTTTTGTACAGTAGACCCTCGTTTATCCGTACTAATTGGTTCTCGACCAAGCGCGAATAACGCGAAAAACGGATAATCGAGGGGTTTTATGAGAGAGAGTTTAACAGTTTATTGGAAACGAAAATGATGTAACTATAAAATTTCGTAGTCATTTTATGGTTCTAAACGTTAAATAAAAGTTTAATAAATATGTAAAAAACATTATTTAGTTAAAACAAAAGTATGTAGGGAGTAAAAAAATAAAAATAAAATTGATGAATGACAGATGAGAATTGTACATTACACACATATTAATTTCTGAGAACTAGTTCCCGGTTTGGTCAAAAAATTATTTATGTATTTTCCTTCGAAAAACAGAGAAAGACTAAAGAAGTCATAGAAACTGGCAATAAAAATCATTTTTGTAAACAAACTTTTCGGAGAAATGAGATAACGAAAAGACGGAGAGAACAATAAGGGTGGTGCTAATGACCTTCCTAGAATATCGAGCATAAAAAAACAGCAACGTTTCATTATTTTTTTTTTTTTTAACTCCCTCGTTTATCCGTTCATTGAACGGATAATTGAAGGAGAAAATCTGGAGAGAGAAAAAAAAAATCGCGGATAAACCGAGGAACGGTTAAACGAGGGACGGATAAACGAGGGTCTACTGTATGTACATATATTATGTTTTCCTCTATTATTGGTTAATTGCTTGATAGTATAATCAACCCTCTTGCGGAATTCAGACGCAATAAAAATTAAAATGTAAATGTGTTTTTCGTTTCCCACCTCCAGGGGGTCAAAACCTACTTTGGCTATTTCGACTGGGAAGCTCAAGCAACCCCAGTGCACGTCTTTGGGCGCCGAAAACTGCTGAAGCACAAACACAACCATGGCATAGGGTAATTTTGATTGAATCAAAGCATGAAATGCTGCAGGGCACACCTTTCTACATACCTTACTCCTCAACCTCCTAAGTTAGCAGGTACTTAGAAGTTGTCCAAACACTTCCGCATGAGCATTCCGACATAGATGCGGGTCAATAGAGCGCGTTCAAGTCTCATTTTATCCATCAACATAAAATATAAAAAATCAGCAGGTCCTCACAAAACCCTCTTTTGTTTCTAACGAGAGAGGAAAAAAATTAACCCCTTTGCGTTGTGCGAGCATCTGCTTTGATTACACAAGGGATTAATTTTTTCCACTCTCGAGAATATGCTCGTTCTTAAAGAATATCTAGTTTTTATTGGAATGGGATAAGTAGAAGTCACTTATAATACGTAAATGGTGAAAATCGGATTAAAAATGCATCGGACGGGCCAGTACCATAGATAACTTCAAGGACGGTAAAGACCACTAATCAGTTGGGAAAACCAAGGAGGGTGTAACAATAACTTCTCTAAGGTTTTAAACCTTTCCATCCCTGATCACTTGCGAACATAAATAACGAGTGTAGAGCTAAATACTGGTTTATAGTGTTTGGTGCTTTGGTGAAAATTTGACGAAAATTGTTGCCGTAAATTGTTCCGAAAAAATGACGACATTCCGATGGAGAAACTTATATTTGGACAAGGCCTAGAAATCCCATCTCCAAAAACCTAATAAATATAATAAAAGTTCGTGGAAGACAAGGAATTTAAAAAAATCTAATTATTTTCATACCTATTCAACTGCTTTTGTTCCATTTAAATTGCTCTCAATTAGCGACTTTATTTACATACTTTTAAAGCACCTTATCTTAAGGATTTTTCATGAGGGAAAATGAGTCCAAAAACTTAGCCTTCGGGTGGCCACATCGATTTTATTTCAAGGATAGTTTCAATTATTTAGCGAGAATGAAGTTTCGGATGAAAAGTAATGATTGGATGGGTAACTGAAATGGTTGGAGGTGAGGATTGAGGGTGAAAAAAATAGGTGGGTGGAAGTAGAGGCCACGTGGGCCTAATAAACCTTCGCGCCTCTCTTTTGTTCACCGTCTTCTCTTTAGTACTGCCGGGACTTACTATGCGTGTCAAATTTCCTGATGATCGTTTCGATGATGGTAGTCCTCGGGGCGACATGGCCTCTCCTCACGGGCATTTTTCACCCTTTTCGCGCACCTTAACCACACACGCACTTTACACTCAATTTTTAAAAAAATTAATTTCTTATCAATTTTTTCACTGTGAACCTGGCCCGAGACAACCGAGAAAAAACGAAGAAAAAGGGGGGAAAAGGGACGCGGAATTAAAAATAAAAAAAGAAAGGGGAACCGTTCTTATCACATGACCGGTTTTTTCTTTTTTCTTCTACTCTCTCCTGTGGAAATTGTTAACTATATATTTCCTTATCTCGCTTTCGATATGTTTCTCGAAGAGACGAGTCACGCACTGAATTGGAAAATTCTCGAAACGGTCAAAACGTTAAAAGCGGGCGGCATTCGTGAGGCGACGCACAAGCGCACTTCGTTCGCATCAAATCCTCCCGACATCCTCGCGTCCCACCCCCTCTCCAGTTTTTAACCGTTTAACAATAAACAAACAAAGACTTAACTACCCAATTTTAATTTTCCATTCTTTTTTTTTATTATTACATATTATATTATTTTTATTTTTGACAAAAATTTTTGTTTTAGCTATGAATGCATTCTAAGTACATATGTTCAAGAACTACGATACACTTTAATCAATAAAGCTTGAAAAAATATCGGTTTCTTTTTTACTTTTATTATTAATTGTTCCTGAATACATAATTCAAAATTGTAAATAATTTTTTTATTTAAAAAAAACCAAAGATTTTTTGTCACATGCTCCATGTAAATATTACATGCTACACCAAAATAAATCTTCATAAAATAAATCTTCCATAAATAAATAACCTTTCATAAAAATATTATAAATATTAAAAATTTTTGTTCTGTTGGCAGTAATTTTTTTTCCGTATATGTGGCACACTCTAGTATCCATGAGGCAAACTACAAATGGCCTTCCTTAGGTCCGAATTAAAATACCTAATATTTTCATCAGCTGCTATTAAACAATTTATATGTAAATCCAGAGTACATAGTCAAGGAACGCGGTAACGTTCCGCCCCGCCAAGCAAACCCGACCTCTAGATCGACTTCAGATTTTAAACAGGTCTTCGCTGATTCGATATGAGTAATTCTGAAAATTTCAAGTCGATCGGTATACAGGGTGCCGAGATATACAACTCTGAAAACCCGGTTTTTTGCCTTTGGCGTGTTCTTCTTCTTCCTCCCGTTCAGTTAGACAGGGCTACAGCCTCTCCTAGTGCACCGATTGACTTGAAATTTGCACAGAGCTTCCTTTCAATTTGAGCTAGTGCCATTTCAAAGATTTAACCAATAATCTCCCAAAAATAAAGTTATGAACAAAAAACTGAGATTTTAGGATAATTTTCCCACTTTGACGGGTTGACAGCCTGAATAACTGAAGCCATTAAATTGAAATTTTGTACAGAGCTTTCTTTTAACTTTCGCCATTGCCTTTTGAAAGATTTTACCTGAACTTTTTTTTACCAATTATCTAGCCCCCCCCTTCAAAAAAAAATAAATACATAAATAAATATATTCAGGGTGTCCGGGAACACATGGCATACGTCTGGGAGAGCGTTAAAAAGTGGTTTTATGAAAAAAAAAGTTAAATGTAAACCCCCCTTAATTTAAATCAAAGAATTTGATGGTGTACTTTTAAATGCGTTTGGATAAACAGGGTGCTCCCAACAGAACCTAACTTCGTTATTTCAAATGAGAACCCCTATTTTTTATTTCAGATTCGTAATCTACGCAAAATTTCAAGTTAATTAAACTATTCATATGACCATTTTCGACAACTTTAAAAAATGTCAAATTTTAGCGTTTTTCGCGCTGAAATTCGTTAAAATCGACCAAAGTGACTCATTTTTTAAAATTCCGTTATTTTTGTCCAAAAAATCACAATCACAACAGTTTTTAGCAATTCTGTAGAAAAATAATACATAATATAATAAAACTCAGCCATTTTCAATACGAAAGAAAGACTTAAAAAATTTTTCCTCGAGGCTATTGAGGGATTTGAAGTAATCAAAAAATTATGGTTAAATTGAAAGAATTTGACCTAGACACATATGATTACCTTCACAATTCGTAATAGCTCAAGTCTACTATTAGAGTCTGCAAGGGTATTAACATGACAATTGACCAGAGACTCCTCACATGATCATGTTATTGTCGAGAAATTAACAAGAAAATTGCCACTCGTCCACTTCATTCGGTTCTAAGGAGTCCGTCCTAGAAAGAACTCGCTAAAACGTGAATTTACCCACTTTTAAAAGAGTGTTTGTTCAAATTTAAAAGAAAAAGAAGGTAGGTACATAAAACGAAATTTAAATTATGTATTGTGATTCGTAATACAAACTAATAATTAATACTATAGTCACTACGCATAAAAATATTGTGCGTTAATTTTTGTGGAAAAGTTTCCTATTTCTCTCTGCTACCAGATTTTTGCCAAAACCCCCCCCCCCCCCCCCAATTAAGCTTCTATAACTGCTCCTGTCGCTGTGTATGTATTATTTTTTAATTATTTAAATGTAGGTGCTTAATTGGCTTGAGTTTAAATGTAGTAGTAGTATGTATCAACTCAAAAGCTAAAATGATGTCCGCAACTTTTAGGCCTACATAAATCCATCCATAAATATCCTCCAATAATAATAATAATCCTTCCATAATATGCTGTATGCGGGTCATGTCAACAAAGCTCTCTTTTTATTTATTTTTTAGCTTGTAAAAAAAATGGTGGCGTATTTCGAATTTTGGACTACTTCCTCTTCGCTTTTATGCTCGTGGTTTCCGCGTTGATCGGCGTTTATTTTGCGTTTTTTTGCGGCAAAGAAACAGGATACGCCGTCCGAATATTTAATGGGGAGTAAAACAATGGGTATTTTTCCAATATCGATGTCGCTAATCGCAAGGTAAACGAAAATGGAAGAAAAATGCTTGTATTTTTTTAGACATTTCAGGTATATCGCTTCTAGGGATACCCGCTGAAATCTACACGTATGGGACGATGTATTGGTTAGTCATCATTTCAGAAGTTTTGGTCAGTTTTACAATGGCGTTTATATACATTCCCGTTTTTTACAACCTTCAATCACTTCTTCTTATGAGGTAAAATTTAACAACTATAGTAACAAATTTCTCCGATTTTTATTACGTATATAATCCTTAACGATAAAAGTATAGTAACCAATTTTTTTTTATTCCTCAGTACTTGAGATTACGTTTTAACCAAAACGTTCGACTTTTAGGATCTTGTTTGTTCATTTTAAAAATTAAGATATTTTAAATGTTTTAATCTAAATTTTAATCTATTTAATTTTAGATGCTTTATATTCGATTGTGGTTTACGTCCCAGCACTTGCTTTCAGCCAAGGTTTATTTTTTTTTTAGTTTACCGAGTGTAGGGATATACAGGGTGTCCGGATACGTCTGGGAGAGCGTTAAAAGTGGTTTTATCAAAAAAAGTTGTAAACCCCTACTAATTTAAATCAATGAATTTGATGGTGTAGTTTAAAATGCGTTTGGATATACAGGGTGTCCCAAACAGAACCTAACTTCGTTATTTCAAATGAGAACTCCTGTTTTTTATTTCAGATTCGTAATCTACGCAAAATTTCAAGTTGATTTCATTTTATATGACCTATTCTGACAACTTTAAAAAATGTCAAATTTTAGCGTTTTTCGCGCTAAAATCCGTTAAAATTGACCTAAGAGAATCATTTTTTTTTAATTCCACTTATTTTTGTCCGAAGATTCCAAATATTACCAATTCAAGCATCTTCGTATTCTGCATCACGAGATTTCTTCGCTAACGGCCTTTTTTCAAGTTAGAACCCCAATTTTTAGTTCAGAAATAAAAATTAGCTGTTGTTGAAAAGAATTTTTCCAAATTTGACCATAAATTTTGAAAGAGCTACAGCGTCATTTGTAGTTGTGCATCAAAATTAAAATTCTGTTAAAAAATCGCTAATTTTCATTTCTGAAGTAACTTAATTTGGGTTCCAACTTCAAAAAAGGCCGTTAGCGACGAAATCTCGTGATGCAGAAGGCGAAGATTCTTGAATTTGTGATAGTTGGAATCTTCGGACAAAAAGAAGTGAAATTCAAACAAAAAATTTTTTTTTACTAAAGGGTTTTGGCTCATGCGAATCGCGCAAATAGGGAACGTGTATTGGATGCTATTAAAAGTTACAGAGGGAGAAAGAATGAAAAAAAAAAAACGGATATTCCACGACCGGTTTCGGCGTAATACGCCTCATCAGGTGGGTTTTCCTTTTTTCATTCTTCTAAAATTTTACTTGACTTCATTAGACGGGTATTATGGACACTGCGGGAAGGTGGACAAACTATCCGTATATACGGCACCCCCCCCCCCCAGGCCCCACTACCTCCTTTTTTTTTTTTTTTTTTTTTTTTTTTTTTTTTTTTTATCTACAATATATTGTGCTGTGCACTTTCATTGTGAGCATAACAAACAACAATAACTTAACTAACATGTAAATACGTTGACATGCAAAATGCATGCTGAAAATTTTACAAAAATAATGTTACATATTACCATGATGTAGAAAACAATAATAAATTAATTTCTTTAACTTTAATAAATACTTAATTTTTAATAAACTATAATAATTTAATGGTAACTATACAAATTTTTTTAGTCTTATAATTCTTTTCAATTTAATATTACTAAGTAACATCATCAATTAAGTCCATGTGGTGTTTTCTTTTTAATCGACGAAGATTTCGAGGTAACGGTCTCTGCTGTGGTATAGACGATATTTTGGTATTTGGGTGTCCTGAGCTTTTGTATAAAGAGCATTGTATGATTTTATGAGGGTATCCCGAACTAATTCTACTTTAAGGTCTCTATGAAGTGCAATATTTCGGACGTACCATGGTGAGCCCGTCACCATTCGTAGTACTCTGTTTTGAGTAACTTGGATCCGTTCTATCTGCGAATTTGAAGCTGAGCACCATAATTCTGATCCGTAGAGCCATATTGGTCGTATGAGCATCTTATACATCGTTAGTTTGACATTTAATTGCAGAAATTTGGATGATAATAAAGGTCTCAGCTGTCGGATTCGATGTCGTACCTTTTTGACTGTCGAACTGATATGTCGATTCCATGTTGATCGTCGGTCGAGAACCAGCCCAAGATAGGTGATAGACTCCTGAAATTGGATCTGCGAGCCATTTAGCGTTATTGGCGGGACTTCAAATTTGCGTTTATACGTAAAAATGACGGCAGCCGATTTTTCCGTGTTGTGCTTGATTTTCCATTTCCTAGTCCATAGGGCAATATCGTTTAGAGCTACTTGTGCTTTTGCTGCTGCTTCTTCCCCTGTGTCACCTGTCGCTAGAATCGCAGTATCGTCTGCATATTGAGCCGTCATTACCTCCCCAGAGTGTGGCATGTCATGTATATAAGCGATGTATAATAGTGGTCCCAGTATACTACCTTGGGGTACTCCAGCCTCGATCTCATACTCCTTAGATAGATGTTCACAGCATGATACTTTAAAGGTGCGATAAGAAAGAAAAGATTGAATTAAGCGATACATTGTGTCTTCGAGGTGTGGTTTCAGTTTTGCGACCCACTACCTCCTAATTGTCACTACACCACCTCTTTTTATACCTATTAAGGAATTCTAAAGTATTTTTTACTAAAGGGTTTTGGCTCATGCGAATCGCGAAAAATGAGGAAATAGTCCACCTGATGAAGCGTTACGCCGAAACCGGTCGTGGAATATCCGTTTTTTCATTCTTTCTCCCTCTGCAACTTTAATAGCATCCAATACACGTTCCCTATTTGCGCGATTCGCATGAGCCAAAACCCTTAGTAATTATACTTTGGAATTCCTTAATAGGTATAAAAAGAGGTGGTGTAGTGACAATTAGGAGGTAGTGGGGCATGGGGGGGTGCCGTATAAACGGATAGTTTGTCCACCTTCCCGCAGTGTCCATAATACCGTCTAATGAAAGTCAAGTAAAAAGTGTAGGAATGAAAAATAAGGAAATAGTCCACCTGATGAGGCGTATTACGCCGAAACCAGTCGTGGAATATCCGTTTTTTCATTCTTTCTCCCTCTGTAACTTTTAATAGCCAAAAATTAGTTTCTTAGTTCGATTTTAACGGATAAAAAACGCTAAAATTTGACATTTTTTAAAGATGTCGAAAATGGTTATATGAATAGTCCAATCAACTTGAAATTTTGCGTAGATTACGAATCTGAAATAAAAATATGGGTTTTTTTGAATATAATTACTTGGGGGGTTTACATTTAACTTTTTTTCATAACACCACTTTTTAAAGCTCTCCCAGACGTGTTTCCGGACACCCTGCATATCTCGATTTCAAAAATTAATTTTCTCTGCCTTTTAAAAATGTCAAGGGCTCTTACAGATTTAACTACCGGTAAAATTTTAATGAGGCCATAAAACGTGGGCTGCACTAAAAATATTTAAGATTTTTTAGAGACCGAGAAAAACTAGTGGATTTTAAAAATGACTATTTTTGGCTAATAAATATTGTCATTGCAGTTACAGGCATTAACCTGCATGTAATAACGCCTTTAGTTTGTATTATTTGTATTTTCTATACAACATTGGTAAGTTTTATTTAGTTAAAAGTTTTGCTAATTGGTCGATTATTTTCTAGGGAGGATTGAAAGCAGTTGTTTGGACTGATACAGTTCAGATGTTCGTCATGGTACTCGGGATGGTTGTGACAATCGGTATCGGTCTTTACGAAATCGGCCTCGTCGAAATCATCGAGAGGAACAAGGCGACGAACAGGATCGAATTTGACGTGTAACCTTCAGCAATTGAAATCAATGGAAACTTTTTGTTATTTGCAGGTTCGACGTCGACCCAACGATACGTCATAGTTTCTGGACGATTTCTATCGGAAATTATTTCCATTGGTTAGCATCGTGTTCTGTCAATCAAGCGATGGTTCAACGATGTCTGGCGATGCCGAGCAAATTGAAAGCCAACATGTAGGGTATAGAAAGGGTGATGGTGGAGAATTGTAATTCTCTTCACCTAATCTGACTACCTTCTGGTTTATCTCCACAATTTACTTCCTTAAAGAAGTTATTGTTTTTGGGGAAGGGTTTTTTTTTTATAAATATGCGAAAGTGCGTGAAGGAATCTATTTAATATTTGTTTGTATTTTCAGAACCATATTTAATTTAGCAATTGGAATCACTATTTTAGTGTCAATGTGCTGTTTTACCGGGCTAGTTGTTTCTGCTTATTATTACGATTGTGATCCTTTGACAACAAAGGTAAGCCTTCATAGCAGATTGGTTCCATATGTTTAACATCCTTAAAGAATTTATTGTGATACCCTCCACGTCGGGTTTTTTTTTTTTTTTTTTTTTTTTTTTTTTTTTTTTCTTATAAATGAGAAAATCTGACTAATAATCAACATGATTTTAGAAAATAAAGAAATCGGACCAAATTCTGCCTTACTTTATAATGGAAGTCGGTCGTCGAATTCCAGGCTTACCAGGCATTTTTGTCTCCGGTGTGTTCAGCGCAGCGCTGAGGTCTGATTTCAAAGTATTTTGCGATTTATGATTCGCTTGAGAATAATAAAAGAAAAGCCAAATCGAAAAGTTGATAGTACGATGTCCACAGGATTGAACTCGTTGACGGGCGTCATTCTCAGGACATCATCCGACCGTTTACAAAGAAGCCGATTTCTGAAGGGAAGGCGAGTTTCATCATGAAAATGGTCGTCATCGCTTTAGGCGCCTTTTGCGTAGGGATGGTTTTTGTTGTCGAGCACCTCGGAGCTCTCATTCAGGTTTTTCAGTAACAATGGCTTTCTTCTAATTTTATTCCAGGCTGGAAAAAGTTTAGCAGGGATAACGGCTGGACCTTTACTTGGATGTTCTCCTTAGGAATGCTGTTTCCTTGGGCCAACTCAAAAGTACAAAACATTTTTCCAAGTTCTAATGATCATGGAGAGTTTCAGGGAGCGTTTTTTGGTGGAATTTCGGGCCTAGCTGTAGTCTCGACTTTGAGCATTACGTCTCAAGCTGCGCTAGCGAACGGTAAAATTGTCTACCCCAAAAAGCCGGTTTCTATCGAAGGCTGCCAACTCGAAGACGTCGTCAATGTTGTCCTAAAGGATACCTCAAAGTAATTGAAGTATACAGGGAAAGAACCCCTCACGTCCGTTATACCTTCGAGAAATACTCATTTGAATTTCTGTCGTTGAATCTAAAATTTTTTAAAACGATCTAAACATAAAACGTGAGCCCCTATTTTAAAACATTTATCCTGAATGGGTTTTTACGCTTGAGACATTAACGAATTCGAAAGCTACACGATACCACCACAAGATAGCATCAATATCTCTATTTCGAGAAAATGTGACTTGAGGGGTTCTTTCCCTGTACCTGTATAGAAAAAAAAAATTTTTTTTAACAAACCATCTACTTAGGTACATCCGCGATACGATATGGGTACTCCAAATAAGCTATCTTTACTACACGATGATTGGAACAGTCACATGTATTATTGTTGGCATCTTCGTTAGCTACTGGACTGGTTTCAACAACCCTAAAAAAATGGACAAAAACCTTTTTGCACCCCTCTTGCATAAATACGTCACCGGTGATAAAAATTAATTGATTATTGCTGTATTGAAAATGAATGCTAGTCATTTTAAATATGAAACGTTTTAACTTTATGTTTTAATAAAAATAAAATGCCAAGTACGATTTCGTTGCATTTCTCCCAAAATCAGAAGAGAAAAAAAAACTAACAAACCTCTGTTGTGTGTTTCTTGGGCCAAAGTTAATTTTACAAAAAACCCGACAAAGAAAACGCTGACAATCTGGTGAAAAAATTAAAAATTAACCAAAACCCTTTTAGTATTCAAATGTGTGACCCAAGTCTTCTACAAACCTTGGTGTAACCTTTTTAAACGAACTAGTTTGCTCTAGCGGTAAAATTCCTAACTAAGAAGCGGTCTCCTTGAAAGCCTGAAGAAACCGGCTACCAGAACTGAGAGTCGTGAGCATTCCAGCTTTAGCCTTTAACGTCGTCGTTTGCTTTTTCTAAAACCAAGGTAGGTACTTATGTACATAATAATTTTCTGCTATGATTTTTATTCAATTAAACCTCACATAACTATAAAAAAAAATTTGATTCTATCATGTTTCAATTGTGAAAAAAAAACACCTTTTTTAAAATTATTTTTAATTCCTGATTAGAATTAGTTGCTCAAATTCTACTTGTCAAGTCATCAATCATCATTTTTGCTTTTTTTTTTGCCCAATAAAAAATTATTACAATGGAGTAAAACTAATTTATTGATGCTCCACAGTAGAAATTTTTTTAGAAAGGAAATTTTTTTGTCTTCGTTAGGAAGTTTCCGGACTATTCGATAAATAAGCCGATGTGATTATTATATCACAAAAATTAAAAAAATAAAAAGGAAGAGCGATGTTCAAAATTGGTTTGGCCTTCATCCAAAAAACCGAGTCCCTAACCTTGGCCGTAGGGTCTTCTCTCGTTTTATCTCTCATCGTAGGCACTTCTGATTCATATCATTGTTGGGTCAAACGAGCCAATCTGAAAAAAAATCCGTGAATCTCCTTTCCCACTCTCCGGGTTGGTTCCTAAAAATTGGAGGCATCTAATGAAAATGAGTTTTGTTGTATAATCCGTTTTGTCAACGTAGAACCTATTTAAAGGCTCAGAAATGATATATTTTGGTGTTGTATTGTAGTTGTTGGGCTGCATTCATTAAAAAAATAAAATAAATAAATTAGAGAGGGAGAGGGATAGAGATTGCTTTCACTTGCAAGATATGAAGGAAATCGTTGTTGTATGTCATTAAAACATAGGAGCATAATCTTTTACTTCAAGCTCAAGTATAGGTACCCTTCAACTCTCATTGAAGTTAATAAACTTGACCATTTACTTCGAAGGAAAATGAAATCCTTCTAAAAAGATGAGTTTGCTCAGGAGCAACCTCATTCGCGTTTAGAAAAAGGATGGGGCGAATAAAATAATTCGAACAGGTGCTTGTGGAAAGCCCCACACGTGTATCTAGTTAACACGGAAGTTTTGCCCAGATTTCTGAGGGAAACATTGCTTCCTCCGTGACGTATGGAAAATTATGACTAATTCATCACTGAAAAAAAAGCAGTTGTAATATTGATGAAACGCAAATTGTTGACTTTTTTTCATTGCCACAAGTAGTTTTTTCATCTTAATAATAATTTTTTTTCATTGAGTTATGATGGCATTGTTGTTACAACGAATCGTCGATTTTTAAATTGTACAACATAAATTTATTCGTTACCATGAATTTTTTCATAGCACCAACAATTATTTTAAAATGGGATAATGAATTCTGATTATCAAAATTACTCGTTGTTCTTGTGATTGTCTCAACAAAGAGTATGGTTAAAATAATGAACTATTTACATCGTTTTTAAAAATAATGAAACCAATCATACATTCCTATGTCTTAATTATTGAATTTAATGATTTTGCATTACTAAGAAATTAATGATACTTAATTACCGTAGTAATGAATTTTTTATCATTGTTTTAACAATTTTTTTTTTCAATAAACTTTGTTTCTTCATTATTAATTTAATAAATTTTCGAACGAGCGCTATTTGAGTGAGCGGTTTTGGTTTTGCCGCGTAAATTTAAAAACAATTGATCTCTCTATCCAACATTACCTACTCATTTTACCAAACTGTTTTTTTATTTATCAGTTTTATTTTTAATTTCTGTAATTTAAATTGTTTTTTTTTTTTTTTTTTTTTTTTTTTTTTTTTTTAATATCACGTTTATGCTGTAAAAAATACCTAAATACAAAAATTAGTTTTGATACCTACAGGTAGGTAGTCGATAACAACCTTATTTTTTTGGGGGCCTAAAATTTTTCGGAACACTTTACGGCCGTAATGTTTATCCGATTTTCTCTAGATTTTCCTTTTGTGATTATCTAGCGAAAGCAGACATTCATCGAAATTCGCCAAAATGCGGTGGAGATCATCTGTCGGTAGGTAATGCTGCGGCCATATATACCTACATCCGATCCTTATCAAATTTACACTAAATACTCTTTACCTATATGTAATCCCGAATTCAAGTTAGGTAATAAATTCGATGAATTTTAGTAATAAAGTAGACAAAGTTTGGTTAGCTTTGTTAGCCGCAGCGCCGTTTTAAAACCTTCAGACAGTATTATCTCTTCGAAATTCGAAAATCGCTCTCCAGAATTTCTTATTCAAATAGCATTTTATGGGGGTTTCTAGAAGCTCATTCTCCATATACTAGACGATGACGGTAAAACAAGAACTTCTTGAGGAAGTTAATTCTGGCAGAGTAAGTTATTTTAATTCGGTGTTTTTCCTCCAACCTGAGCGGCTAATTTGCTGTGGCAACGATGAGTTTGCAATTTTGACTCGCAAAGTGTGAAGGGTAAACCGAGTTGACTCGCATCCTATCCGAAATTTTGACGAAACCTCAAAATTTGAAAAGACCCCCCTGAAGGAGATGTTGCTCAAGATTGTTGCTATACCGTCTCAACGGTTTAACGGTTTAAAAATTAAACGGTCTCAACGGCTTTTAAAATCAAATATCAATGAATTAGTTCATTGTGTAAATGATTCATTTTTTACTTTTTTTTATTTTTAAAATCAGTACGTAAAAGCAATGAAATGATTCATCGAATCAAAGAAATCTACTTACAATTTATGTATTTATTTCGTCAAATTCATACTTTTGGTTTTAACAATAATGAAAATTTCGTACATAAGACAATACTTTTATTAACTTCAACCCCTCCAAAAAACCGCGAGAAATCGTTCATTTGTCCTCCGACTCTCAAGCGAGGAAGTTCGTTGCCCTCTGGACAAGTTTAGTGCGTACGCAGCTTATCTCCGAAAGGCACCATCATTAAGGTAAGCAATAAAAAATGTACAACTCGATATTATTATATTATTATCTTCATTATTATTTACAGCGACACCTATTTTTTCAGTCCAAATTTTAAAATGCGGTGCTTTTTATGCGTTTCGACCTTTCCTACTTTCAATGAACTGTATAGTCACCAGAAGCGTGTTCACAATTTAAATAGTAGCTCAGATTTTCATTGTGTTGAATGCACCCAAAAATTTACGCTTTTTAAAAGATACAAAAAACATATTTTGACAAAACATATAAACAAATCATTCGATTCCGCAAGTCATTTTACCCCTATGGAACGCAATTCACCCATTACTTCTCCAGTTCAACCCTCCACTTCATCATATAACATACAAACTCTACAAACATATAACATACATGAAAATCAGGCGTCAGATCCAGCTTTTTTTAATTTTCCCATATCATCAGATCAAGTCGATTATGACTATAATGCTCATTTAGAATCAATAGAAGAATCAGCCTTTCAATTTTGTTTAAGCCTTCACAACAAAGACAATCTTTCAAGAAAAGACGTTTATAATATTCAAAAATCTATAAGTGAAGAGATTATCGCCCCTATTTTAGATTTATTTAAAAATATTATAACCTGTCAAAAAAATCCGGATCAATCTCAATCCTTCCTTAGCGATATTATGTGCTGTATATCTAAACTAAGAAATCCATTCCAAAATTTTGACTCTGATCACAAGTTTTATACAACATTACAAATTAAAAATAATACCAATCACTATGAATCATGTTTCAAAGAATTCAATATATATGAAGAAATAGCACCTGCACATAAAAATGGTGAACTCATACATAAAACAGTAAAAGCAAGTGGCATTCTGATGCCCTTAAAGTATCAGTTCAAAGTTTTTTTTGAAAAAAATAACCTTATCACGAGCACTCTGAAGTACATAGAAAGTTTAGAGAATAATAACAGCAAAAGATTAACCAACTTTGTTCAAGGAGAGCTTTGGAAAAGAAAAAAACAATTATACCCTGGTCAACTTTTGATACCATATATTTTATATATAGATGATTTTGAGATAAATAACCCATTGGGGACCCACGCATCTAAGGATTCCATTTGCAATTTGTACTATTCTTTCCCTTGCTTACCGTTTAGCGAGTCTAAAATTAAAAATGTTTTTCTTGCTTCCTCCGTTAAATCAAAAGAATTAAAAAAATTTCAAAACGAAAAATGTTTTCAGTTATTGATTGAAAGCATTATTTCGTTAGAAACAGAAGGAGTAAAAATAAAAAATGAAAATACTATCATGAATATTCACTTTTATTAGGGTTAGTGGTGGGCGATAATTTGGGCTTAAATAGTTTCCTTAATTTTAGCAGTTCGTTTTCTAGCACCTATTTTTGTAGGTTATGCCAAGGGGCCAAAGATATTTGTCAACTCACATCTTCAGAACAACCAAACCTAATGCGTACAATAGAAAACTACGACAGTGATATAATTACCAGTGATCATGGAGTAGTGAAAAACTCGCTAATGAATAACATACCATCTTTTCATGTTGTTGACAATTACTACGCAGATATTATGCATGATCTGTTTGAAGGCGTGTGTCATTATGACCTTATTCATATTCTGAATTACTTTATCACATGCAATTCTTTTCGTTAAGCACATTAAATTCTCGAAAAAACTAATTTCGATTATGGCCCTACAGAAATTAAAATACATCTCCAATAATCGAAGAAAAACATTTGAAAAATAAAAAACTCAAGATGTCAGCAAGAGAAATGATGACATTTGTTATCAATTTTCCCATTATGATCGGTGACTTTGTCCCGATGACGATGATGTGTGGGCATTTCTGATTAACCTAATCCAAATCATTGACATTTTGCTTCGTTTCGAAATTACCGAGGAGTCGGTATTACAATTGGAAAGAAAAATACATCACAATGCAAACTATGTAATTTTATTTAAAGACACTAAAACCGAAATTCCACATACTAACCCATTATCCGACAATCCTTAAACAGTCGGGGCCTCTGCGAAACATATGGTGTTTTAAGTTCGAACAAAAGCACAAACAATTCAAAACGTATGCACGCATAATAACTTCAAGAAAAAACATTTGCCAAACTTTAGCCAAAAAGTACGAATTAAAATTCGCCTATGAAATGACAACAAAAGAAAACACGGAAATAAATAATAAAAAAATCGATAAAAGCAGCTATGATAGCATTATAAAAAACATGCTAGGAGAAAAGGATATTCAATATTATTCTCAAATCAATTTGAAAGGTGTTTCTTACGAATCTGGGCAATTTATTTTTACATATAACCGCGAAATGACCGTCGAGTTTTACGTAAATCCGGGAAATCTTATCCGTTGGAACAAGAAAATGTTAATTTTTGGCCAAAAAAATACTATCACATGATTTTGATAACCATACATTGACTTACATAATAGATCCTAAAAAATATGGTAGTTTAGAATTCATAAGTATCAATGAATTGGCAGGGCCACCCATTCATTTAGTAAAAACAGCAAGAGGAATGCATTGCTTGAGGCCAAAAGATTATTATCATACATTAGGTTAATCATTTTTCCTCCCCCTACCAAATCTCTGTTCTCTTTCAAAGATACATACTTATGCAATAGGTACATTAACATACAATACATACAAACTCAACTCATACAGAATACAAAATACACAAAACAAAATACAAAATAATACAAAATACAAAATAACTCTATTGAAAATCTGATCCTTCTTATACGTTCCAAGTTCCAAGAGTGAGAATCTGGATCGGATGCGCCTGCTCTCTGTTCCTTTTTCGTACGTAGTCCCGACTCCTGGTCCCTACCTCGTGGCATGATGAACCCCCCTCCCACCCGCTAAACGTAAACGCTGCGGCAGAACAGCGAACACAGTCTGAACTAAAGAACTAAAGGAAATAAGGAATCCAACCTCTCCGCATTGCATTCATTGCGCGTGTCACGTGAGTGCATTCAAGAATCAAGTTTTAAGATTCTCGCCGGCTTTAATCTACTATCGTAATATTCTTTATGCCACTTGTATAGCTTTTAATTAAATTTTAGAGTATTTCATCGACACGAGCTCGCATAAAGTTGCAAACTGTCGAACGTCCTCAAAGCTTCGATCGCACCACGTGGTTGGGTGCGAAAGTCTTCAGAATCTCTCCGCTTAATCGCATTTTCGTAAGTTTTTTTTCTCTCTCGTTTTCTTCTTAGCTTTTGATTAAATTTAAGAGTAAATTTTCATCGTCGAGCGATCGCCAAAAGTTATAAACGGACAGTCGAACGTCCTCAAAGCTTCGATCGCACCACGTGGTTGGGTGCGAAAGTCTTCAGAATCTCTCCGCTTAATCGCATTTTCGTAAGTTTTTTTTCTCTCTCGTTTTCTTCTTAGCTTTTGATTAAATTTAAGAGTAAATTTTCATCGTCGAGCGATCGCCAAAAGTTATAAACGGACAGTCGAACGTCCTCAAAGCTTCGATCGCACCACGTGGTTGGGTGCGAAAGTCTTCAGAATCTCTCCGCTTAATCGCATTTTCGTAAGTTTTTTTTCTCTCTCGTTTCTTCTTAGCTTTTGATTAAATTTAAGAGTAAATTTTCATCGTCGAGCGATCGCCAAAAGTTATAAACGGACAGTCGAACGTCCTCAAAGCTTCGATCGCACCACGTGGTTGGGTGCGAAAGTCTTCAGAATCTCTCCGCTTAATCGCATTTTCGTAAGTTTTTTTTCTCTCTCGTTTTCTTCTTAGCTTTTGATTAAATTTAAGAGTAAATTTTCATCGTCGAGCGATCGCCAAAAGTTATAAACGGACAGTCGAACGTCCTCAAAGCTTCGATCGCACCACGTGGTTGGGTGCGAAAGTCTTCAGAATCTCTCCGCTTAATCGCATTTTCGTAAGTTTTTTTCTCTCTCGTTTTCTTCTTAGCTTTTGATTAAATTTAAGAGTAAATTTTCATCGTCGAGCGATCGCCAAAAGTTATAAACGGACAGTCGAACGTCCTCAAAGCTTCGATCGCACCACGTGGTTGGGTGCGAAAGTCTTCAGAATCTCTCCGCTTAATCGCATTTTCGTAAGTTTTTTTTCTCTCTCGTTTTCTTCTTAGCTTTTGATTAAATTTAAGAGTAAATTTTCATCGTCGAGCGATCGCCAAAAGTTATAAACGGACAGTCGAACGTCCTCAAAGCTTCGATCGCACCTGGTGTTAGTGTGCGAAAGTCTTCAGAATCTCTCCGCTTAATGCATTTTCGTAAGTTATTTTTTTTTTAATGGCATTTTTATAGATTTTTCGTCAATTGCTCGTTGCAGTGATCCATAATGGAAGATTGGTGTTGATGAGGATAATGTTTATCTCGAATGCTGAACAGTTT